>JAAVTG010000574.1:0-112223 GCA_011947345.1 Phytophthora quininea | reverse complement strand
AGCAATTTGCCCAGTTCTCGCCATCGCTATGTTTTGGGCGACTTCATCTTTTGACGGAAGTGATCTTTTGTTTCTCGGCAGTAATCAATATGAACGATTCCGCAAGTGCTTGCATCGATTGTTAGAAAGAGATAAATCAAATGCTGAATTACGTAGGAGAGGAGTAAACCAAGACGAGCTTGGTACTCATTCTATGCGAAAAGGGGCGGCTACTTACTGTGCGTCAGGTTCTACGGCTTGTCCGTCATCGACCGCTGTGCACCTGAGAGCTGGGTGGTCATTAGGAGGAGTTCGGAACACTTATCTACGCTACGAAGCAGCAGGTGATATGCATGTCGGGAGAACCGTGTCTGGCTTGCCACCTGGAAGTCACAAATTTGCGGTTTTACCCCGCACTTTGGCAAACGTGATGCTGCCGTCGAACAAGCTATTGCGTGTGTATTTCCAGGATTACCGTCTCAGTTAACTTACGTCGGCGAATTTTGCCTGGCCTCGTTAGTATATCACGCGCCGTATCTGCGAACACATCTCTCAGTTAAGCACCCGTTGCTGGAATCGCCCTTGTTCCAACACCCCACACTAATAGCAGACTTGTCGTCGAAGATGTGTGGGATTGATGACACTAGCAATCGTCTACAGCCCACCGGAGTACCGCCGCATGTAGCCATTCTGTGAGAAGTCAAAGCATTGCTAGAAGTAGCAATGAAAACTATCGAACACGTAGATGCGACCAGAACCGCAACCGTGCGTGACATCATGGCAGAACTTGAGCAGCGAGCAATTGGTGCCGGCGTCGTGACTTTCGACGGGCTTGACAGTGCCCTCCAACGGTGTCTAGAGTCCACAGGAGTGACTGCTTTAGTGAAGAAGTTGAACTCAAATGCTCCGCAAACTTCTAGCCATCAACACGCTGACAATGCACGGATGACACCGAGCATCAATCAAAACTGGGGGCGTTCATTGGCCCAGAAAGAGAACAGATACCAAAACATCTGGAGTTTAGGGTAAATTTAGGGTTTTGAGGCGTCAACTCGACCAAACAGCAAAATGATGATTGCAACACGCCAAATCTGAGGAGCTGTTCTAGTATTAAATCTTATATCGTGTTGAAGTGATGTACATTGATGCCATTTAGTGAACCCTAACGTCTTCTAGTGTCCGTTCCAGCTGACGCCTCTAGATCATCAGCTGGCTGTCGCTCGAGGTGCTAGACCCCAACAGCTACATGCAGTTACGCTGTGCCGCCATTGGGGCTCGAAAGCCTCTCATCATTTACAGTCTCTACCCAGTGACCGAGGTCACCTGCGGCGTGGTCTAGAGCACGTGTCCATCGTAGATCCAGGGATCCCAGCTGTGTGGGATCAAATTGCGCACTTCGGCGCAGATCCATGGCAATATTGGCCAGCGCGTCCGCGGTCTTGTTGTACATTCGCAGATGGTGCGTCCAGGAAGCTACTCCGAGCTTGTCGGCTAACCTGCGGCTCTGCCAGTACAGATGTTTCAGGTGTGTTGCCCGTGGATGTTTCCTAGTCTGGTGCTGACCGATAATCAGTTGGCTGTCTCCTACAGTATTCAGTGGCGCGTAGTTGTGCTTGTCGGCTGCCCTCAAATCATTCAAAAGCCCTTGGTTCTCGGGGATATTGTTCGTCGTTGTGGTCGCCGCGTAAGACATACTGGAAACCCAGCACACCTCAAAGGATTCCAACGATAGCCCCAGTCGGATGATGGCCGCCCCACTTCCGCCTGGCCCAGGGTTGCCACGAGAGCCCTCATCGAGGAAGAGGATATATCGACAAGTTGTGGCAACTCGAAGGAGGTTACTAGTAGGTATCCAGGGTGAGTGTAGTGCAATTTGCAGCACCGTCTCCGCTCGTTGTAGTTGTTGATGTGGCCGTAGATAGTGTGATACCGTTCTGTAAGCCCTACGGAGTCGCAGTTGTAAAGAACAGATTGTATATTGTGTGTCGTGTTCCCGGTCCCGGACCCAGGCAGTGTCCCGGACCGTTGTGTGTATAACTGCCGCCTGCAGCTCGCCAGTACGAGGTCGAGACGTTCTCTGAACAACTCGGTGACCGGTCCCTGATCAAAACAGCCATTTTCGAAGGGGGTACAAGGTGAAGGTACTGACCGGCCCAAGGCCCTCCCGTTTCCGGTCCCGAACAGGGTCCCGAAGGAACTCTTCAGTGGGGGATCCCCAGGTCACGGCCCCGGATAAATCCCTCGTCCGGGCGGAGCCGTCTGACTCACTTAGGAGTATCACGTGTACAACACCAGGAAGTGGTAAGAAGCCCAAAGCGCTACATCACAGTGAGCTGAGGCCACGTCACTGAGAGAATCAAAGTGCGCTACTCTCCACCTCCACACCGAATTAAAATTAAACGCGGCTCCGACGCGCCAGAAATTGTCGGCCAGGATTTCCACTTGTTCAGCAAGCAACAACCGTTCACTAGGGTGAAGCAGTGGAAGTTCCGAGTCTGCAATCGCCCAAATCCCTGCTGGGATGCTAGGAAGTCTGAGCGCAAAGACCGCCTTCTCCAGTGCTGCCGCGGGCATCCCGTTCGCTACCCAGCGTCCAACAAAGGTCCGGCGTAGTTCTTGGGCGCCAGGACAGGACCAAAAGATGTGATGATGATCTACCCGTCCTAGTCAGACGCAACTCGAGTGCGGGCACCCCATGGCTTCGCGGTTAATATCACACGCGGAGAATGCGTGGTGCTTTAGCCGGAGTAGGATTTGCTCTCCCAGGGATTTAACCCGACGATCCGCCTTATCCTGCGCCACTCCAGGATGCCGAGTCCTGCTGTCGCTTCGGTGCTGTGCTGCATCCATTTATCCAGACGACTTCATGCCGACCCAGCACCTTTTGCCACCGAGGCTGCAGCAATGGCCGACTTGTATTGTGCAAGACTCCGAGCCCACCTTCTCTTGCCTACCCATAGGCAAGCCTTGCGTGTAAGCATCGGGTGGGCGTGAACATCTCGGACTCAAGTCTCGGGTGGAAGCTATCTGTGAGCTATTTAGTTAATTGAGATGACCGTCGACCTCGTGTTCTCCGCAGAGTCCGTGCCCGCTGAAAGCAATATGCACCATTATGATCTCGGACCCACACAGCTTAGCAGTAGTTGATTGATCTGCCGGAACCGTAGTCTATCGCACGTCTCCTTCTGCTTGTCCAGCAAAAAGTAGAGCCGGAAAGTTGGCTATCAATGCATGGACGAATGATAACTGTTCACCCCATCGCTCTGCCCGGAAAGCTCGGTAGGAGACAAAGGATAACAGGCCGGTGGAGTTACCTTTCCACTACATGATGTCGCGCACGTAGATAGCCTTGGCGCAGACATTTGGGAACGCCGTTGATGCCGAGAGGCGAGCACCGGTGCTGGTGAAGGGCCGAAGTTCGTCACGTTCCACGAAAGGGAGCCACTCCAGACATTGCTCCGTGCGGAGATATTGAAAGGCGTAGGAAAACGTGTCAGCGAGTGCTTGGCGAAGGTTACGTCCATCCACTTGTACTCTGGCTCCCGTCCAGGTGCCCGGTAGTCCTCCGCAGTATTCGAAAAAGCTGGAGACAACTATCACCACTGATCGCTGCATGTGGAGCTCAGTCGGTCCGCAGTAGTGTGCCACAATCAGTTTGCCTGTGCGCCACATGGTGGAGCGCCAGCACTCCCGTTGATTATGAGTCTCCGTCATGCACGGGGTGAGGTAAACCGTTGGAGGGATAACTGCAGGCTGAGTTGGAGACGAGAATGTCTCCAACAATATGTCGAGCCCGTGTTCCAGTTAATGCCCACTCGGAAATGGCTGTAGCCGCCATTGCCATTAACTCTACCATCAGATTTGGCACTGCGAGACCACCCTGGGTTCATGGCAGGCTTGCGAGATCCGTATCCAGCCACGCTTTTGCGCCACCGACATCCACAGTGAATACTCCGTGCCATACGAAATTTTGATCATTCGGTCAAATTGATTAAGCACGGCAGTAGACGGCCACGCGTGCCTGGCGATAAATGAAAGTTTGGCGATAATTACCGCTGCCGCTATGCAACTGCGCTGATCGACGGTTGTGGTTTTCTGCGACGCCAGGTGCAAACGAGCGTTAAGTTGGGACCTGGCTTTGGACCAAGTTTTGTTCGAGTCCTGACGGGTTCCCACTTGGATTCCGAGATAGCGTGCATGCTGGTTGACTGATTGATAGCTCAGTGGAGGAAGTAGAGCAATCTCTTCAGCCCTGCCGTTTTCATTCAGGGGATCACTAACGTTTTCTGCTCATTCAAAGTTAGACCGACCCGAGGCCAAAACCCGTGGTAATTGTCAGCAAATACGCCACTTTCGTTGCCGCGCGGAGATAGATCGCCGTATCATCGGCATACCCAGCAATTTTCAATTCCACTTCTCCACTTGCAGAATGTAGTTTGATTCCATGCAATTCCGAGTCGCCGTCAACTTTGCGGTAAAGATGCTCCAAAGCTAGAATGAAAAGCAAAGGCGCGAGCGGGCAACCCTGCCTAATTCCACTCGTGACAGAGACTTTTCGCGAGTGTGCCCCATTTGCCAGGAAGCGCGCTGACGTGTTAGTGTGGAGCCATTCAATTGCAGTGACAAACCGTCCTGGGTATCCGTGCCGTCGCAGCGCCTGGATCAAGTAGGTCCTATCCACAGAGTCATAGGCCTTTGAAGTCCAGCAGCAAGGCGATGACATCTGCTTGCAATTTGTCGACAGACGCCACATTCTGAGCTACATCAAACAGATCAATCGTGGCGTGTATCGTGCGATTTGGTACAAAGCCATTCTGGTTGTGATGTATACGGTCGTCCAGGCTGGCGCTCACCCGGGTTGCCAGCATGCGGGCTAATACCTTGTAGTCTGAGTTCAGTAAAGCTAAAGGGCGATAATTCTGCGGGTTGGTATGATCTCCTGACTTCTTCAGCGAGAAAATATCAGCTTCCAAAAACGATCGAGGGAAAAACCCTGCCTTGTACCAAGCATTGAGCACAACGTGCATAATAGGAATGAGCACTTCGGCATATTCCCGGTACCGCCCGTTCCCCAATCTGTCCGGTCCTGCTGCCTTGCCATCTTTACAGGCAGCAATGGCAGCAGCAATCTCGGTCTCAGTGAACTCATCGTCGATCTCGATTTGGCGCAATGTGGGCTGGTCTACCTGAGACATCCACTGTAATACTGTATCTCGATGCTGTTGGGAAGCAGGCGCTTGGTTAAGTACCGGGTTCCACGCATCTGCTAACTTGTCTGCTTTAGCATGCACTCCTCTCTGAGGACCTCCTTCCGCCGGGTCCAGACGATGAATCGTGTAGTCTGCAAATTTACTTGAGGTCCGTCGGAATAATGATTTTACAGTTTTGCCATCCTAGTATGTCGCCTCCTGAAGACACGACGTTGTCGCAGCGCAGCCTTGTCCCGTATGCAATTTGCAATGGCATTCCGGACGCGAGTTAGCGGACAGCCCCCAGCAGTTTCTTCTAGTGGAAGACCATCGAGGCGGTCCGTAATCCCTTCAACAGTGACCGGCGCCCTCTAACTTGCCAAGCTGCCAAGTGAGCTCTTGCTGTCAAATTAAGAACTGCCATTGAATGAAGACTAGCTATCGTTTCTCCTCCTGTGGCCTAGCTTAACGAAGTGGGGAGCACCCAAACAAACTAGAGATGAAGCCAGGTGCATGACGTAACCTGGGTGCAGGTGACAAACTCCTCCAGTATACGTTGTTCTTGCTTGCAGAGGCGTTTTAGCCGGCGTCGATATGAAAGGCGTGAGTTTCGTCGCTTACTTTTATAAGTCCCAGCGTGTCTTTACGGATTGTCACCTTGAGCGCGTCCCACCACTCAGCCATTTGAATCGTTGTTACCACCGGCTGGTTGACGCAGTCCCCGAATTCCCTCAACCTTTCCTTTGTGCGCTCCGAGACGACAGCAACAGCATTGGATGGTGGCGGGTGCACCCTCATTGCTTTTTTACTCGAATAGGATCATGCGGAGATTGTAAATGGAGTCGGACACCGTGGTGGTCTGCTGTCGCTCCAGCGATCATCAATTCCTGCGATACTGCCCACGGCGCCAGCTGCCTATTGATGTACCAACGATCCAATCTTGACGTCGCCTTACCTCCATTGTACTGGTATCGGTATGTGTGCGTCATGGCTTGGTGTTTGTTCTTGGACTCTGGCGTCCACTCCATGGGTCGAAATCTACTGATACTATCTACAAGCCCCCACTGTTGTATTATTTTGCAGAGTGCTGGAGAGCCATGATCCGCGGTGGCTCCATTGTTTCGATCGAGTTCATCGTCCAGTGTGCAATTAAAATCTCCGCCGACCAGCACTAGCTGGACAGGTGGGACGTCAATCATGGCAAGCGTCCGATAAAATGATTTACGCTGTGCCCGTTGATGTGGGGCATAGATGTTCAGTACAAGCATGGGTACTGTAGCCAGCTTGCCTTATGCTGCCACGAAATGTGGTGACCAGTGCTCCTGAAGAATTGGCGTTGCTTCTTTGAATTCCCCGTACGGATCCACTAGTAAGGCGACCCCACATTTCTTTCCAAGGGACGCCGACCAGAACGAATGCGGAGAACTGTGAGCGCTCGAGCGGAACCCCCAACGTGAAGCCTACGTTCGTTCCGCCGTTCCAAGTTCTTCTTTATCCACGTGCGTCTCCTGCAGGATGTAGACGTCGTTGCATCCATTGGCCTGGGTGCGCGTGAAGTCTCTTCGCCAATCCTCCTGCAGCTCCGGCGTGCGCCCGAATCCATTTACATTCTGAGTAACGAGGCCAAAAGTTCTAACGTCATGATGAAGCTCGCGGGGTCGTGGGAGCCCTGCAGTGCATTGCTCAAGGTCACGTTCTTCCTGCCGCTTGATGCGGACGATATTTTTCGTGCCGCTCGGAAT
Source organism: Phytophthora quininea (assembly GCA_011947345.1). Classification (NCBI taxonomy): domain Eukaryota; phylum Oomycota; class Peronosporomycetes; order Peronosporales; family Peronosporaceae; genus Phytophthora; species Phytophthora quininea. The sequence goes on along the minus strand of JAAVTG010000574.1, from coordinate 105,313 downwards.
GCCGATTTTGCTGCAGATGCTTGTCGCTCTCCGGTAATACCGGGAAAAATCTCCGAGCACTGCCTGTCGTGTGTGCATGATAGCTGTTTAACCCCGAATCGCTCGAGCGCTCTGTGGTAGCACATTTTACAGGAGAGTCTTGCCGCAGTGTCGCACGGCGGTGGACCTGTGAGGTTTGGTGGTGTTGCGAAAAATTTCGCAACTGATCCCGAGTAGATGCATTAGCTACTTCTAAACCAAGAGAGCAAGAAGTGCCCTTAGTACTGAGAATGAGCGAGCCCCACAGCAATTATACTTGCTGAGCGGTCCTCCCAGGAGATTTCCATGGGGATCCTCAGTATTGAGCTCCAATCATCTGTGCGATCTGCCTGTGAGCAAAACTCGCGAATGCCCTCGCTGGACCTGGACAGGTCCGCCAACGAGCCGTGGTCTGCCCCTCCGACAGCAAGCTTGCTCCACGTCCATGTCATAAAAGGAAGCACGTGTAATATCCGCCAGTGCGAAGACGGAATATCATCAGGCCGGGAAAGGTTGCGGATCTTGGGACACATTCGACAGAGCCTGCTCCACCGATCAGCATGAGCGGCGGTATTTGCCTCGGGAGCTTGCGTGCAATCCGTCGGGCAGTTCGCCACCCAAGCGCGGCAGAATTCCTGCATAGTATCGGGGAGCGCGTGGTCGGAAGCGAAAGAGTGGATGACAGAGGCTTGAGCATCGTATTCTTCGAGTGACCCCCATCGAAGCAGCTGCGTTCTGCCGATCTCCTTTGCAGCGAGTTCTGGGTACGGTAAAAGGACTCCTTTTCTTCTCCTTTTAAAGGAGAAGAGCTGATGTAGCGCGTGACGATGCTCTAATAGCCACGGTAGTATGTCCGTCATCGTTCATGCCGCTGAGACCGCTCGATGAATGAACTGGCGATTTTGCGAGATCCAACTACCAAGGGTAGCTCTGTTCTCTTGTTGAAGATGGCGCATTTTCGTCCGATCCGTTAAAAGTTCAGGGTCCATCTGAATCGCTTGCAGTAAGCGTTCATACGCATCCTTGTCAATTCGTCCACGGGGAGATACGTGATACCTCTCCGTTGAAAGATGTGCCAAAGCTGTCCCAGTGCAGTTCCGGGTGGCGTCGTGCTCGGCTTCGGCCGCCTCGCAGACTATCTGCTCTGCAATCTCCATCAGTTGAACGCTCCGCCTTTGGTTGATTGGTTCTGCGTCAACAACAGGCAGGTCCAGCCGCCTGTGGAGGATGTCAAGTCTGTTTCGCATTGGTTCGCGGAGTAAGATAGCTGCATTTACTTCATCGGAGTCTTCATTCAGGTCCAAGTCGAGCTGGGTCACTTCCTCGGGTTCTCCCGGCGGTATGACATTAATTTCCATCAGCCACGAAAGGCCCCACCACATCCTCAGCATAATCTGGATCGACTTCAGCATGCCAGCGAAAAAAGTATCCGGATGATTCCCCACCCCAAAGAAATGGCTTTCATTTCGACGTAGAATCATCATTGTCGGCACAATGTGCAAGTGCTGGTACTGTTTGAACATGCTTTTGGCTTGGTCGTCCGCAAGGGGTCCGCCGCATCCAGACTCATGCTCCTTTCCGTTGGGTAAGACGTAAGCTTTATAGTAGTAGCGCTGCACATGGGCGTCATTACGCGCATCGACGTCAAAGACGAAAATCACCTCTCGCAGATGCTGTGCCATTGCACGTAAGACCTCCGATCCTGACCAAAACAAAGCCTGCACTGAGGTCTTAATCGAGCACCGTCTTTCAACTTGATAGTGCTTGAAGAGAGCGTCGGTGGCAACAACCTTCGAGACAGGGCGATCCTTTGCTGATTACAAATGACTAATTTCGCGGATAGGATCAACAACTCCTGCGGCGACATCATCTGGTAGATTCGCCATCATGAGCGTGAGCACCTTCCTTTTCAAAGCATTGATTGCGGGGACTGTCTCGTCAGTGAACTCCAAAGGACTAGTCTCGTTCATTGTTCAGGCAAAAAACGCCGCAAATCCACATTGTCCGTTAGCTGGAACTTCAAACAGTCGAGCTTGAAATCCATCGAGGAATGGGTGTAGTTGTTGCGGCGGGTCTGTCGCCGCTGTGGTCCGTCCGATCGTAAATTCTTGCGAGGATGTTGGAGTAGGAGCCTCGCCAACAGACTGCCAGCCAAGATTCGACGTTGACTGCGCCAAGCTGATAGACAGCTGCAAGCTGTGGTTTGAAGCCTCTGCAGTGAAATCAATTGAAAAGGCAAATTTTGATCCTGGAGTGGGGAGGAAGGTTGAGTTGACGTGGGAGCCGAAGATCTCACATCACTCGAGAGCTCGGAGTCTATGGCAGCAGGTTGCACCGAAGTTGCTGTGACCGCGTCGACTTCCATGTCCTCCATCGAGTGTGCCTTCAGTGGAGGTTACCGAGTTGGCAGCGACTTTAAAGACAGCGTCCTCTATCTGCTCTGTTGCTCCAGGCGTCTGCAGGTGGGAGTAGGCGTACTGCGCTTCCTCATCTTCGGCTCCACTAGACTCAGCTTCGGAAGCCTCGTCATCAGCTTCCATGAGTGCATCGAATTTGCCGCTGACTTGCTCTTGATGAAAAGCAGTAAAGGGAGACTGAGTGGAGCAACGCCGATCCCGATGGGCAGAGCTGTGAGGAGTAGCTGATTGTGGGCGTCTCGATACCGTGGATTCTGACTGAGCTCGCTCCTTTGCAGCCCCTCGTTTCCCCGCTCGTTTCGTGGCCTCACCGATCTTTGAGTCAGCTAGCGCTATTGACTTCGCCTGGGTCGTTTCCTTTTTGGCCGCTGCTGCCAATTTCCTTTGTGCTGCTTTAGAGCGGACCACCGTGTAGCCATCAGATGTGCTAGTTGAGGCCTCAACCGCTCCTTCAATGGTTGGTGCCAGCGGGTTGGCGCCGGAGGGAGCATCCTTTGCTGGTACAATGGATTGGACAAATTCACGGCCGGAAGACGTCCCGTCCTGTCCTCACTTCCCAGTTATTTCGGTTTGGAGAGCCAAAGAAGAGTTTCGAGGCTGTCGCCGTCCGAGTGACAGTATGTGTTCGCCGATCCTACCTCGAACGCCTCCACATCGCCTACGTACGTACGCGAGCCTCGACGTCGCGCTTCAGCAAGCAAAGAGCTCCCAACCCGGCAGTATGCGGTGGTGTGGCGCGGACTACAGCATCTTGCACAAGGGGTTCTAGGGTGGAGAAGGTGCTGATGAATTCCCACCTCCACCGAGCCAAGCGTGACTGATGACACTCCGTGCAGTTCTGCAGGGAATCCTCCTGGTCAAAACGCAGAGCAACGTAGCGGCCGTCCGCTACAGTGTTGCCTTTGTGCTTGGCTTCTCCGTGTCAATGACGGCTACCCCAGCCAGCTGCGAAAATGCAGCAGTCAAAGCAACCAGCCCCAGCTCCCTGCCACCGAGTACACGAATCGAATACATTCGAGTGAGTTGATTGAGCTCGTAGGTGCCATCCGGCTGGGACTGTGAGCGCTCAGTGCCGAGTATTTCAATGACGGCTCGTTGAAGCCGAAGCGTGGCCCCGATCTAAAAATCCGCGATACGGTGATTGTGGAATACAAACTTAATAATGTGTAGTCCATCAAGTAAAGTCACTTAGTGTCCGACATCATGCGGGCAATCGTTGCTTTGCCGTGATGAGCGTCCGTATTAGCCACAAATAGCTGTTCGAATAGGACCATCGAGGACATGTTCCGTCGAAGCTTGACCTGTGGAGGTATATTAGCGGTCAGCGTGACTTCAACATGGCGTTCGTGAAATTCTTCGATGATGGCGCGTTGCAGCACCGGCATGGTGGCCTTCAGGAACCGGGGCGGATGAGGTAATTCAAGGTCTCCGCGCAAATATGCTAACAGGGCTGATGTCTCTAGCTGGGTTCGTCGGCGCAAACCGTGGTCAGAGTGCACATCAGTTGTGGTCATGGCCAAGCCTCCAACGAAGAACCGTTACACGAGCACATGAAAGGGCAGCGCCTGTGCTCTTGCATAATCCCACGAACTCGGATTTTGAGGGTTTTTCTTCCCCACGAAAGTACGAGAAACACGAGCACTCGCGCTGTCTCCCAGCGGAAAACTTCGTGTTTGAAGCAGGCGGAAATAAGCAAGTGAAATCTGCTCGTGATATCGCTCCCTAATTGGCCAATAATATTTAGTCAGTGCGAAGATTCGCCGTAAATTACGACGATCTCGGGGGCCGCGAGAAGCTCGCAACCCACTCGCCATTCAAGCAGCCTCCAGGCCCTGAAGGGATCTCAAGCTCCGTTTAAATCACACGAGGACTTTCATTAAGACGGTAGCACCAAAACATCCCGCGCACGTGAAAGCTGGCGTGAAGAGTTGGACGAATAGGGGCGGGTTCGAACGGATACCGCCGGGTGGAGAGTACTCGTACATCGACGACTGGGGCGTTCGAGTCACGTACACAGATGATCAACAAACCAAGAAAGCGTTCATATGCATGGCGGACTCGGAGTGCCGAGAAGCAACAGATGGGAGAAATCTCATTTTGTTGTCTGGCGGAAAAACATCGTCCGCTGTGAAGCATCTCACAACTCGACACCATCTTGAGTCATCGAAGACAGTGAAGGAGGTGGTGACCAAGCGAAAACGCAATGTAGACATTGAGCATTTGCGTGCGTCAACTCTCTACACTCGCAATCCAGTCCGTCTAAATCTACTCCTTGAGACTTTGTGCATTATCAACAACAATCTACCACTGGAGATGGTCGAGTATGAAGAGTCAAGATCGAAAGAGGCACTCGTGTTGATGCAAGAGGTGCAGAGCACGCTGACGACAGAACGTGTCAACGAATGTATCATTGAAATATATTCGTCGACTAGAAAAGAGATCGTTGGATTTCTCAAGTCCAACCTTCAGCAGTATCCGAACCTAACTATGGTAGCTGACATGTGGACTTGTAAAACGACGTCGGACAAATTTCTGGGACTACGGGTTTATCTAATTGACAATGACTGGAATTTTAGATCTGTTCTTCTCGGGACGCGTAAATTCACGCCTGCTTATGGAGATCAAGATGGTGGTATTCAAGCTCCATTTTTGTGTTGGATTAAGCGTACTTTGGAGGACTTTGAATTGACGGTGGATAATTTTTACGGTGCTACAAGTGACAAAGGCGCCGACGTGCAAAATTTGATGAGGAAGCGACTGCATTACCAGTGGGAGTGGTGTTTGGCACATATGTCGCATGCAGCTACACGCGCGTCGTGTGGCATGAAGGCTGCTAACAACAGCAAGAACCCTGGTATGACTTCTCTAATAAAGAAAATGAACAAGGTCATTTACGAAGTGAAGCACGTGGAGGTTACCGGTGATCTGTTTAAGGAACTTTGTGAGAGTATGACGACTGGAAAATCCACCACGCTACTTAACTATTCCGATGCGCGTTTCCTTAGCGTGAGCAAGGCAACGCGACGTGTTTTAGACAAATGGCAAGCCATCCAAGCTTGGTACGATGAAAGAGCACGCAAAGCAATCCGAGAAAATAGCACACCACCCGTATTTCCTCTTGCTGGTAAATTTACAACTTTAACTCAAGTGCTGTCCATACTGCAGTCTCTAGCTGATCTCAAGCGTTCCTGCCAAGCGGAGTTGCCAACTCAGGTCGACAATCTGATGATGTTGTACCGCATTCGTCTAAACGATCTCGATATTGAAAAACCAATTTGCCACTACCTTTCAACACCGAAGAAACCTATCTGGATCCAACCAAGCGATCTAACACCGTTAGCAGCAACAACGCGTCGTCTACTTCAAGAAGCTCTCGACAAGCGCTTTTTTATTCGATATCACGATGAAACCAAGATGGCAAAAACATCTTTTGTGTTTGAAATGCAGCAAAAACTGCATCCAGTGTTCAAAAGTCCAAGACATAACCTTAATGCTGTCATACTGAAAGTTTGCCAGAATAACGGAGATAATGGACGGGTAGCTTGTGAGAAACGTGACAAGGTTCATCAACGCATTCGTGACCAGCTGCGAAATTTGATCGAGCGAATAGCAGAGCCGAAAATGCGTGATCCAGCGCCTAGTTCCGCTCCAGTATATTTCAACGAGTTAGAGGAGATGTTCGCACCACGGAGCAGTAGGCCACAGCCACACCCCTCTAATCACTCACAGCGATATCTCGATGAAGAAATTGATAGGTGGATGAACGACCCAATTGAGCCTCTACGTGCTTTGAATAACAACAAACCGGAATCAGTGCTTTCGTTTTGGGAGAGAATGGAACATGCAGGTAACTACCGATTGCTGCCCAAAGTGGTAAAAGTGTTTTTGCCATTCCGATGTCATCTTGTCAGATTGAGCGAGATTTCAGTGTAAGCGGAAACATGGTAAGCACTCAACGCACCAGCTTATCCCAGCGAAATATTGATATGTGCTCGTTCTTAAATCGCAATCGCGATTTTATCGACCAATCGCAGTGTGAAGCAATCCCTCGCGAACAACACAGGCATCATGCGCCATCGTGTTTCACCTTCCCGCTTGATGCAGACCCCGATATTTACATGGATATGGATAGTATCATGGATGACATGATGGAAAACTGTGTCTCGAGTGCCACGCTGTATGAAGAGCAAAAGGAAGTGGCGTAAGAGCATTCTAAAATGGCTGGCGCCGCAGTAAAGCTCATACATGTCAATGGGGGCGGCGATGGTGGGTCGATTACGCTCTCGGTTGGAAGAAAAACCATCGGAAACGGTAGTGGTATTTCTTTGCTTGTCGGGATAGCTACTGGTGCAACCTCCGGTTCCGGTATCGGCGGAGGTGTCACTATGTCTGCTTGTGATTCAGCACCCTCGACTGGTGGCCTTCTCTCATTTTTAAGCGGAACTGGAAGTGCAAAAGCCCCGGGAACGCTGCCATTCGAAGTGCCGACGGAGGTACGGCTGGACACAACGGCGCCGGCAAGACGATTCTCATCTCCATGCTCACGGGTATGATGGCTCCTCAAGCGGAAACGCCGCTTTCCGCGGCGTGTCAATCAACGAAGAGGATGAACTACGTCAGTCGCTCGGGATCTGTTTCCAGCACCATGTCGTGCTCCCGGAGCTGTCGGTGGAGGAGCATTTGCTGTTTTTGGGTCAGATCAAGGGATACGCGAACGAGGAGCTGAAATCAGTCGCTCGCTGAAAAGCAGATCCCGACCGGTTGGTCTGACGGAGAAGCACCACTCAAGGCGGAATGACCTATCCGGCGGTATTTGTATAGTTGGGGTTTGCCCGAAGCATTAGTGTCTTACGTTGATTTCTTGTGCATAATATTCATCACATTACGAGCTACGAATTTCGTCCTTCCTTCTGCGTACTACATGAACGTCAGCAGCACCAGGCAAAGGGTTTTAGGATCGAGAAGCATATCGCTGTGCTGAGGCTTCAGCCCTCTTCGCGACATGATTTTGAATATGGCTGACGTTGCACGCAGACCAAGCCTATGGCTACTGTGGCCTAACGTACCAGGCTGTCCTCTTGATCCAATATTGGGTTTTTGTCGTGGACTCGGCCTATTTTCTCTTGGAACGCTGCTTGTTCTGCGTATATCATCTGCTGTAGCGTCAGCCGATCCACGGGTTTGCTCGCCTTTAATGTGCTTTTTGCACACAACTCCTTGAGCATGGGCCAATGCCTACCTCATTCTTCGTTGTATTTGTCGATCTTCTTCTGACAGACCATAGTCGTCGTCACCATCTGTATCCCCTTCTTGAATCGCATCGCTGGCTCTGCTTCCGTCAGTAGCAGGCACCTCATGCAGCATTGCTTGATTAACAGCGTCACGGACAGTTGGAATGATAGGCTGGATACTGCTCTCAACAGACCGTTTGATTTCAGCTGAACCTGATGCATTTTTGACGGATGGTCGGGTTTATCGTTCGTCAAGAACTCTTGTTAGTTCAAACCGTTAGTTCAAACCCTACTAAATTAGCAAAGTGTTGACACATCTCCTCGTCTGTTGAGGGTTGCTGAATGAGATCCACTTGCCCGGCAACTTCATCCACCACAAATGCCTTCAGTTTTCTTTCAACAGCACCCATGTTCGAGTCATTCCCTGCCAAGCGTGGTTGGTGTTGATGAAGTTGTTCGCGCAAGATAGATGTAGCATCAGCTTGACGTTGAACTTGCAGGTTCATTTCTGCCCGAGCAGCGGTGACCACTTTCTGCATCCGCGACTCGGCTTGGCGTACAAATCGAGTGGTCTCTTGCGTAACAAGTTGTTGGGTATCTTCGGCAATTGTTTCGTCTGAAGAACGATTCGAATCGAGCCGGCGCTGCGTTTCCTACCTAATATGGTCAAGCCGAAGATCAATTGACTGCTCCAGGCGATGCGCCATATTCGATACAGACGTCTCTATGAGTTTGTGCACAAGCTCATCAACGTTCTCGTTGGTGTGTCCTTCGTTGCGTGAACCCAATTTGCTGGTAAGTAGTTCATCAAAGCTACGTTCTAAGGAGGCCTTAATCCGAGGTCCCATAGCTGAGGTAGACTTTAGTACGAGCTGCTCCACACCCTTGGCAGGGTTGGAACCTAGGCGGGACGTTAGATGCTCCACAATTTGCTGATGCACATGGTCATTCACCTCCTTAAAACCGGCTTCAATCTTGGAGTTGACAGTATGTTCAATCTGGTTGGCTCCGTCAGTGTGAGCCTGACGAGCGAGCTGCAAATCACGCTGAAGATCTTGAATTGCCTGAGCAAGACTCTTGTTCACTTTTCCCTCCAGTTGTGCTCCAAAATCTCCGTGTAAGTTTTGTAGACGAGTTATCTGCTCTTAAAACACTGATCGAGTCGAAGCCAATTCACCTTTAAATTCTTGAACCATGACCAACTGCCTGTTGGCCAGCTCATTCAACCCTGACTCCGCGTAATCTTGAACAGCAACTAGCGCTGTTTTCTGCGCTTGATTGAGGCCTTCCTGCCGAAACTCTAGCATAACGTGCTCACCGACCAGGGCTTGCGTTTGAGCGGAAAAGCGCTCGGCAAGGTCCTCTAGCTCGTCTTCTGCGTCTGGGACAAGCTGGATCGAAGTTGGAGAGCTGGCCACGCTCGGAACCTCAACGATTGCAGTCATGTTGTCATGTAGCTCGGGGCCTTGCATCGTGGCTTGTGCAGCGGCTTGCGCAGCAGCCGCCTGCGACCGGGTCACCACCATCTTGGTCTTGCTGGACGGCGGCTATTTGTTCTTTGGCGCCTCAAGATCGTAATTTATCGTGATATATTTCACGACAAATTAGCTAATGACTGCGCCCAAGCACGAAGAACTTCGTCTTCGTCATCCGTCCCCCCTAAAGCGATCGGTGAGGTTGAAGCGAAAAACCCCACGAAGAGTGCTCGTGGGGCTTTAAGTTTTCCGAGCTTTTGAAGGAGACTGTTTCCTCGACTCTTCGAGGAAAGGCTTGGTCATGGCACTCTTATAGAGCTCCACCTCTTCAGACGAGCGCTGCGGCTGTCTGGGAGACGCCCAATCCTTGTTGAGAGTAGCAGCGAGTCTGGTAAGTTCATCAAGAAGCATCCTCGCCTGCCTTACCCGCTGGACGCTATTGTCACTTCCCCTCGTCGCACAGCAGATGGGTAGCTACTGGCAAAGGGGGTCGTGGGGGTGACAGGAGAAGTCAACGCAGAGGTCCCTTCCGAGTCAGTTGGGGAAGGGTCGCCGCTGTTCTTCTCGTCAGACAAACCCGGCTCGTCCGATGGTGTCGCCGACGGTGGGTCGTCCGAGTTGCCTCCGAAATCCGGGGCAGTTGCAGCTGTTGTCACTTCGGGATCAGGTGGGGGTTTGGGAGATGCGCCCCCGCCGAGATTGCAGCAGAAGCCATGACGGCTGCAGCAGGCAAGGGAATCCGGGGAGGAGGAGGCGAGGCAGAAACCAAGCAAAGGCCTTCGGGTGGTTCAGGAAGGCTGCACAGCAAATCCACGTGAGAGGTCCACGGGAATTTGCGAAGTGTATTAAATCTTATAGGTCCTCAGCTTGACTGTCGCTGGCGATCTCCTCTTCTCAAACCACCTGCACATTCGATGACTTCATCTTCTAGCGCACGGAGGTACTTGTCCTCTTCCCTTTGCACTTCTCTGTATGAACCTTTCCACTGCTTCGGTTCAATTCTACGTTGCCCTCTTCACCCTGGACCTGCAAAATAGACCGTATTAATTACTGGAGGTACCTAATAGTTAGGATTGGCAAGCTCCAGAGCACCAACCTCGACACTTTCGGCATTCTGACTCGCCTCGTAGGCCCCCACACGCGCGAAATGGTGGCTGTTGGGGTCCCAATGCATTCGTGAACAAGTTCCCGTGTCCGCCCCGCCCCTCGAGGGCCTCCTTCTCGACTTTTGAGGGAAAACTTGTAGGCACTCACAATCATCGCATCCTCGGCTTGACTGGTCTTCTTCCCTCTCGCCAGGCTGGCACGCAGGACGACACAAGGAGGCCTAGTGGAGTAGATAGAGAAATGTTTCAGGATCATTTTGTGGAGTTAAACAGCCTCAAACGGCCAATATTAGCCGAGTAACGGACCCCGGCGTGGGGCAACATCACTCTGCGGCACCAACTTTTATGGCCAGTACAATAACCCACCGGCATCGATTTGGTCTTGGTCCAGCAGCGTGCCTTCACCCCCCTCCCTCCCTTCAGATAGCTTAAATACGAAAATGGACCTTTTTATAATAAAATAGATATGTAATTTTGGCAACAGAGACTTGTCAAGGGTTTGTTGTGTAAGAACATGTTCAAGCGAGCTCGAACTGGCCATGGCTCGTATAAAAGTACTGGATGGCCGCCCAGAGATGGTGTGCAACACCTGATAAGGTACACTATAGCTAATAACCTCATACTCGCTCGTCCTCGAAGTGACTTCCGATTGCTTGGTTTGTTGCTGCGCCACCGCTACAGCAGCCGCAAGACACGCAGCTCCAGGACCCACAGCCGACGCGGTAGCCCCGAGCCTGAACACAACGGCCGCCACCACAAGAAGCATCGCCACTCGCGCCGAAGGGAGTCCTAACACGACCACAGGGAGCCGCCACCACCACCGCCAGCCCAGAAAGACGGCAGCGAAGACAGTGCTGCCCACGACGACACGTTCGGAAGCTACGCCGGCAAACCTGGCCACTGCCTTCTCAACCGCTACAAGATCCTAAGAGAAGCAGGTCTGGGCACCTTCGGCCGCGTGCTAGAGTGTCTGGACAACAGCGCAACGGTAAGATTTTGCACTTCACAACTCAACTATTAGGGGTTCCAAAAGAGACGAGTTTTCGTTGCCTATTCACATTTCATTATCAATTCACCTTTAAAGGTCCCAACTGACAGGAATCTGTATTGTACGAGGCCCTGGGCACGTAGATCACCTCACTGCTCGGCCTTATGGATTGGACTTACAAAGTCTTATCAAGAGTAGTAGATGTAATACAAAATAATGTATCGATATTACTGATATTAATACAAATACGTTAGACAAATATGCTCGTATTAGTATTACTATTTAAAGTGTTGTATTGTATTGTATTACTGAATAATACAATACTTTGGATAATCCGAACCTCTGGTAACTGTATAGCAATTGTCCTGTCCAGCAGCATGTGACCACGAATTTAGGGGAAATTTCTACTCTTTAAAAATATGTTCCGCAACAAAATATAAAAGAGAGGAAGAAGGATCCCATTTGTTTATGGTATAATGCTACATCGTTGACATTTCCAGCAAAATATTGATACGTTATACTACATCCCACCTTGCCATGTTCTTGACATCACAGCCGTGGCTGTATTTCTCCTTTCATAGCGATAAAACAACACAAGTACATCAACCGACTCAGTTCTCTCGAAATCGCTCTTGTAACTGTCATCCGATGGCTTATAGTCGCGGTCTTGACGACCCAATCGAGTGCATTCGTTTTGAGGACATCTTTTAGGTTTTCGTCAATTTTTCATGTTCTGCGATCTAAGCGGCATCACCATTATTCGTTGCCGATTGTACCATATTTGTCGGATCGAGTGGGACATGTTTTAGTAACCATTTTCAAGTCATCAAAAAAACTCACAGGGTTTTTATTGCAAGCGTCGACTGCCATCCATCCCATTTCTCGTCATGCCGTGCAGGCCGAAGAACAAGAATAAGATCAAGTACAAGGTAAGCGCTAAAATACTGCAAATCCTGTGTTTACTATGCTCACTCTTCATACGCAGGGTGCTTGTGCGGTAGAGGGAGAGCGGGCCGTTGATGCGGCTGGTCGGCTGAAGGTCAGCCGCCCGACCATCTACCGCTGGCGTAAAACGCAGGCACAGCTCTGCTCTGCGTCTGCCTCCGCCCCGAACAAATACTTTGCTCCACTTGGAACTGAAGTGCGCAACGGAAGGAAGACTGTAGTCGACTTGATGAGCAGTGTGTATTTTCGGAAGTGAGAGATTGAAATGCAGAGTGAGGTCTAGTTCGACTTGTCTACCTCTAGCTCACCTATAGAGCGCGTCCTCTGACGCATCCTTTGCACCCACGCGCTTCGTGGTTGCCGTTCCCGTTGCAGTTGCTGCTTCACAGCAACCACAGCATCTTGAACGCTGTCGCGGTTCCATCGCACCTGCATACACGCTATCCACGCGTGGCTCCGCGACGAGGTGCAGTGTCTTGGTTACACCTTGCCCTCGCCGCTCTCACCATCAACACTCCCCTCAACTCGTCGTGGACGCCACTCTTCGTGACCAGCGTGGTAAACACTTTGGTGGGCAATCCTTTCGTGAGGTAATCCGCGAGTTGTAGTCGTGTCGGTAGATACTGAAGTCGAATCGTACCACGTGCTACGTGATCTCTGATGAAATGGTGCCTCACGTCAATATGCTTGGCGCGCGACTGATACCCTCCATTACTTGCAATCGCGATCGTGCTCTGGTTATCCTCGTGAACAACAGTTGACTCGTGCATGTGGAGACCCATTTCACGTAGGAGACTGCGTACCCACAAAACTTCTTGTACGCAGAGTGAAAGAGCCATATACTCGGCCTCTGCTGAGCTCAGCGCGACAGTTCGTTGCAGCCGTGACTTGTATATCACCGGTGCTCCGTTCATCACAATCATCACGCCCGAAACAGATTTTCGCTCGCCCATGTCGCCGGCCCAATCTGCATCGCTAAAAGCGACTGGATGATCACCGTTTAGTGCAACCTTGTAGTTCAGGCCAACACTTGAGGTCTGCTTCAAGTATCTTAGCACTCGTACGGCAGCCTTCCAGTGAATTTCGCCAGGAGACTCGACAAATCGGCTCAATCGACACACCGCAAATGCGATATCGGGTCGAGTTGCCATTGCGACATACAAAAGCGACCCTATCAGTGAACGATACGGTCGTTTCTGCATCTCAGCTTGCTGATTTGGAGTCGTAGCTTGTTTCACAAGAAGTTCACCGGGAGAACACGGATTGTATGTGCCTCGTGCGTCACGCTGGTTGTATTTCTCGACCATCCGATCGATTGTCGATTGCTGGGAGAGAACCATGTGCCCTTGGGAAGGAAAATAACCCACTCTTACTCCAAGAACGTACGTGAGCGGCCCAAGTTCTTTGATTTTGAAGTGGCTCGCAAGATCCTTCTTGACAGCATCAATTTCAGTTTGATGTTTGGCACCGATGAGCATATCGTCCACGTACACTCCAATGTAGACTGACGAATCCCCGACGACTTTCACGAACACGCATGCATCGGATCCACAGGCTCTAAAGCCCATTTGCATGAGCACCTTCGTCAACGTCTGGTACCATATTGCCGCTGCCTGCTTAAGCCCATAAAGACTTCGAAGAAGCAAACATACCATGTCTTGTGGCGCAGCAATTCCGGGTGGAGGCTTCATCAGTACTCTCTCCGTCATATAGCCCTGTGTGAATGCCGCATCTGCGTCGACAAGCTCCACCTTGTGCTTCAGTGTCAGATTCCGATTGAGGAAGACACGAACAGAGTTCATGTTAATGACCGGAGCATATGTCTCGTCGTAGTCGATACCGAACTTCTGGTGGCAGCCAAGTGCAACAAGTCGGGCCTTGTAGCGAGTGATTTCGCCCTTTTCGTTCCTTTTTAAAGCGAACACCCACTTCGATCCAATGACTTTGGCATCTCCTGGCGTGACGTAGGTCCAGGTGTTATTCTTCTCCAAGGTGTCAAGTTCCTGTTTCATCGCTTGCTTCCAACGTTCTGCGTCATCAGAATTCATGGCTTCATGAATGCTTCTGGGTACTTCTGCAGACAGATTGGCTTGTTCATCGCTGAAAGTACGCTGACGTTTGCTGTCACGACGGCCAGTATTACTCGAGCCTTGAGTTCGCACTTCGCCTTGCCCACTTTCAACGACAGACTCTGAGCTGTCACATGTGTCTGGAATACCTGGTAGTGTGAGCAATTGATTTCCATGGCGACCAAGCGGGAGAGCACGGCGTGGAGCAGACGAGAAAACAGTTCGGTCACTGTCGACAATACCAAATGGCTCACGTTGAATTTGCATGGCCGACCGTAATTCCCTGCGAACAGGTCTTACCACCAATTGATTTCCGCTGTCGACGGGCAAAAACTCGTTATCAGCAGCATCTTCCAGTAGCGGTGGTTCTGAAACGTGCTCAAGCGCCAGCCGATGTGCTGTATTGTCATCCTTCCCCATTTGCTCGTCCACAGGCGGAGTCTCCAGCATGTCTTCGTCCGTATCCATGGATTCTGCTGATGGTGCCACGGGCGCCAAGGGGTCGATGGCATCGGTGAGATCATTATCACCTTCATCACTGGCAGTGATACCAGAGTCACCATCGTGTGCAACGACTTGCAAATAGCGAGTAGCGTCGGATTCGTCTAGACGAACACTTCTACTTATCACGAGCTTGTCCGTCGTGATATTCCACACCCGGTAAGCCTTGGACGTTTCCGAGTACCCCAAGAAGATGCACTCAAATGCTTTCGCATCCAGTTTTCTGCGTTTAGACTTGTCGATGTGGGCAAAACCTCGAGCACCAAATACTCTGAGGTGCCCAAGCTCAGGCTTGCTCCCCAGACGATCTCATGCGGCGAAGTACCTTGACCCAGGTGGTTCGGAATTCGGTTGATGATGTACACCGCTGTACTGACGGCCTCTCCCCACCAGCGTTTGTCGACATTTTTGTGGTATATCATCGACCTTGCCATCTCCATGATGGTACGGTTCATTCTCTCTGCAACCCCGTTCTGCTGCGGAGAGTACGGGGTAGTCGTCTGGTGCATGATTCCATGAGCCTGGCAAAACTTCGCAAAGTTGTGGTTCACATACTCCCCGCCGTTGTCAGTTCGAATGCATTGGACGCTCCGTCCAAACTGATTCTCTGCGAATGTCTTGTACAGCTTGAACTTGTCCATAACTTCGGACTTGGCCTTCAAGAAGTACACCATGGTATATCGAGAATAGTCATCGATAAAGGTGAGCACATACCGTGCTCCCCTGCAGTCTTCACGTTCATTGGTCCCATGACATCACTATGAACCAAAGCGAGCACGCGTTGTGTCTTCACACTGGACTTTGCAGACTTGGGAAACTTCGTCACCGACAGTTTTCCCTTCATGCATCCCGAACAGACTTCATCGTCGTCGATGTCGCTCTTGATTGTCAGCTGTCGTGGCAAATCCAAACTCGACGCAACAATCTCTTTCATTCTGCGGCTTGGAGGATGTCCTAGGCGTGCGTGCCATAATGAAGCATCACCTTCTGCCGTGCTCAAATTTGCCTGTTCCTGCGGCAGATCTGCTGCGATTCCTGCACTGCCCGTCAAAACGAAAAGCTTTCCCTGACGCTGTATCTCCGTCACCAGCGTGCCATCTGCACCAAAAAGCTTGCAGCTATCTCCTCGAAAGCGCGCCTCGACATTCTTCGAGCCCATTGCCGATACTGAAATCAGCCTCCGATCGAGAGAAGGAACCAGCAGTACGTCTTGCATAACAACTTGAGCGCCATTGGCCAGCTGCAATCGCACATTGCCTACGCCGACCGCTGTCATCTTCTGGCCATTTGCTATGCCAATATCGATCGGCGCTTTCAGCGCCCGATACGATTCAAAGTCCGCAGCACAAAATGTCATGTGGCTGCTTGCGCCACTATCCAGCAGCCATCCTCCCGAATTCTCCGCACTGGCCGAGAATACAAACTCTCCAGCACTAGCGCTATCTCGTGAGCTGATGTCGGGACAGTTCACCTTCTTGTGCCCGACACGACCGCAGTTGAAGCATTTCCCAACAAAACTTCCGCGTCCAGCATGACGCGTGAACCCACCACGTCCTGTACGCCGTTTAGAGCGATCTCCTCGGAGATGCCCACGTCCATGGTTGTATTCAGCCTTCAGCGCAACCTCAGCCTCACTTCTTGTGTGAGCTCTTTCGTATTCTCGGCGAAGCATCTCCTTCGCACCAAGGAGATCAACACCTGCGCTGTTCTCTATGATTTTTACCATCGAGTCGTACTCGGACGAGAGACTTCCCAGTAGTATGACTAACTTCTCGTCCTCGGGGAGGGGATCACCAACAGCAGCAATATTCATGCACAACGTGTCGAAATTCAATAAATGGTCGAGTAAGCTGCTACCCGGCACAATCTTGAACTCGTGTAGTTGGCGACGTAGCTGGATGCGGTTGTGCAGACTTCGTCGCACAAAGAACGACTCCAGTATTTCCCATGCATGTCGCGCGGATGTCGCTTCGCGCACCATCGCCTGGTAAACTGGGCTCAGCAGCCGAGTCAGGATAGCAAACGCTTTCATGTCAGCCGTGGTCCACGCCACGGAGGTACGGTCGATACCGGGCATCACTTCGTCTGACTTCAATGTGACGTGAAGCAGCAGGTCCTTCCTCGCCAACGCCATTCTTGCATTAAATTCCCAATGGAAATAATTTCCATCTTTCAGGATGTCGTCTGGCCCCAGCATTGGGCTCATAACTACTTGGAACTGAAGTGCGCAACGGAAGGAAGACTGTAGTCGACTTGATGAGCAGTGTGTATTTTCGGAAGTGAGAGATTGAAATGCAGAGTGAGGTCTAGTTCGACTTGTCTACCTCTAGCTCACCTATAGAGCGCGTCCTCTGACGCATCCTTTTGCACCCACGCGCTTCGTGGTTGCCGTTCCCGTTGCAGTTGCTGCTTCACAGCAACCACAGCATCTTGAACGCTGTCGCGGTTCCATCGCACCTGCATACACGCTATCCACGCGTGGCTCCGCGACGAGGTGCAGTGTCTTGGTTACACCTTGCCCTCGCCGCTCTCACCATCAACAGCTCCGTCCTCATCGCCCAGAAAGCAATATGTCCTGTTTCCTGAGCTTGAAGCCCAGTACGTATTTGACTTTATTGTTTTAATGCTGCTGAATTGTACTAATGCTATTACTATAGGTTAATAAAATGGATAACACTGATGAGAAAGACACGAGGACTGTGTGTCACTACTAAGTGCATCGTGCTGATGATTGGCAAGTTCGACGCTGTCTTCTCAGCAGCGAGAACGAACGTTGCACTACTGTCTTGGTGCACACGCTTTTGAAGCGTAACAGTTTTCTGTTAGGCGTATCACTCACAAAGGTAGAAAACTGCGCGACAACATGCAGGTACTTAAATTACATTTATTGATCGAAAATTATTATCAACTAAAACTTGTTTTAGGAAATTGCAGACTCATTTTCTAGGTCGATCAGCTTTGCTGTTGAAGAGGATGGAATCTTTCCACCGTCTTACAGCAAGCAAGAGCGGTATGGCAACCTCTTCAACATGGATCAAACGGGCCTGGGGATTGACAACCCAGGCCGTTTAACAATCGATTTTAAAGGAGCGAAGACAGCAGATGTGGTGCAAGGGATGGGGAGAATGGGGCTCGCTGCAGCGTCTTCCTGTGCGCGTCAGCCACAGGGACGAAGCTCCCTGCCTTTACTGTGTTTGCGGGCGTGCCTGGAGGGCCAGTGTACCAAGAATTTTCGAGCCCCAGCTGGGACATCCTGATGTCGTCCGCACGACGCAAGCAAAGGCGTTTTGCGACCATGCTACGATGCTAAAGTGGATTGACGAGGTTTGTATTTATTTTCTTTTATTTAACACTTTTCAAACTAAAATTGGTTTGCTTGTCTAGGTTTGGACGCCGTCAACACTAGGCTGCCGCATGCTGATGCTGGACAGCTTAAAGGTCCACAAGATGGACAGCGTAAAAACCGTCTTGAGGAGGCTGTACTGAGGTCCAGTACATTCCTCCAGGGATTGCTGGCCTCAGTCAGCCGATGGATGTGAGCGTTATGCATTCGTTTAAAAGCATCGTTCAGTACGCATTTTCTTTACTTATTTTACTTATTTGATGTTCTAACGATGTACACTACGCAGGGGCCTTTATCGACGCTGGCACATCGAGAACCCCTTTGCGTCGAATGCTATTGAGCGTCACCTTCTGCTGTCGAAGATGATTGGCGAGGCGTGGGAGATGATCTCCGCCGAAACGATAATCGGAGGCTTTCAAAAGGCTGGACATATTCTCGAGATGATTCTGGTAGATTCCGAACGCATGTGCTCGCCCCGCCGGAGAATGCCGTTCTTCCCGTTGAAAAGTAACTTCATAAAACCCAATAAATGCATGTTTCATTTTGATAGGTTCTGTGGTTTAGAGAAGGGGTGTCACCCCTACATACTAGCTTTCCCACTTGATCCGAGTGTCCCACTCGATCCGACAAATACGGTATTTGCTAAAATCACTAAGTTTTGCTCATAAGTAAATGCCACGACAAGTACGGCTACCCAACAGAATTCTCGCAAAGGCCATAAAGAAAATAAAAAGTTAAACTTCATCGTCAGCTGTGGCATGGCTGCCTTACTAACAAAAGACGGTTCGAACATATCAAGTGGCTCGCAGGCACGTTGGCCTCTGCAAATGGCTCCAGGAAGTCTTATCGTGGTTGCCAGTAGACACCATAGAGTGAAACACAGTGGGAGGCGCTCCTGCGAGAGCCCGGGTAGGCCTAAGTTCGTGGTTTTCAAGAGAGGGAATGGCCAACGATCACCTATCGTTGACAACACATTCCGTCTATTGTACCGCGTTTACTGAAAATGCTTGCCAAGCACCAAAGGATCAGAATTGTCAGAATTCTGATTATTTGGAATCAGGCGGGTACTATGTAACGCAAGCTGCCTCTCAAAAGGGGGTGGGGTACGACAGAGCTTTCATTCGGTGCGTTGGCGTAACGAGCCTCCAGCGGCAAGATCAAGCGCGTGCAGACCTCGAACGTCTCGG
The DNA here is from genome assembly GCA_011947345.1 of Phytophthora quininea. NCBI lineage: Eukaryota > Oomycota > Peronosporomycetes > Peronosporales > Peronosporaceae > Phytophthora > Phytophthora quininea. The sequence goes on along the minus strand of JAAVTG010000574.1, from coordinate 86,033 downwards.
CCCAAGCGCAGCATTTTTCGGCTCCGTCGAAGGACCGGCGGCTACGGCATGGCGGGTCAGCTGCGACCAAGAGGCTCGGCCCGTTTTAGCTGACGCCTGGTGCAAGTCGATGCGATGAACGTCTTCATCTGACATCACCTTCCGCCACACACCGTCAAGCTCCCATGCGTCTTTTATTGTGGGCCTCGCGTGATCACCTGCCGCTGTCCAACGAAAGGCCGACTTCCAGGGCACCCAAGGCTTTCCAGCTAAGTGCTCGCTGTAATGCTATGCTGTCACTGGTGTGCGCTCAGGGTCAGGCTCGGCAAAACCCGCTCGGTTCACCTATGCTCCTCAAGCTACTCAGTTAGGCGCCAAGGGCGAAGATGCGTCGCACAGCACCCTACGGTGGCGACATCTAAGCTGCCGCGAAGTGGACGAACGACACCAGGCAGACATGCATTCGCTAAACACCCATCGACACGGAGACAACATGTCTTCTTGGACAAATGATACACTTGGCCGGCCTCTAAATTCTCGTAGACATTAAACTTCGGGGACGCTTTCAAGGACACATCTTCCAGCTTCTCCAATCCGAGCAGCTTCTTCAAGTCGTCGATGTTCTCACCATTCCTTCCCCAGCTCTTGAGCTTGGCGGAAGTTCCTACTGAGGAGACTTCGATTTGGCCTTGGACATGGCGTCTTTCAGCACCGCGTTGATGGAAGCTCTCTCTTCGGTGCCGTCCACGGTAGCAGTAACCCTCAAGAGCCTTCAACCAGTTGATTCCATAGCATCGGCTGCACCGTTGCAACTGGCAAGGGGAGCAACCGCAGACAGTACCACGAAGCGATGGATATCGTCAGAGTCATGACCTAGCCATCTAGAATATTGTGGATACCGAGGTGTCTTGCTAAATCTCGTTGTGAAAGCACTAGCTGCATTCGGATTATTGGAATGACCTCTCGAATGCTTTGCCAGTTCGAGCTTCGGCGGCTGAAGATTTGATAAAGTCTCTAGAAATATAAGACTTCTCTCCACAATGTCATCCAAGAATGTTTTACTCTGGCCTGGAAAGTCTTTTTGTCCTGGATAAAATCCTGCAACTTCTCCCCCTGAAGCCAATCAAATCTAGCGCGCACTTGGCGAAATTCTCCGACCCTGACCGTCGCCGCGTCCGTGTCTTTTTTATATATGCTGCTGGCAGCCTGCAAGTCAACCTTCCTGAAACGATGAGTCTCATTGTCCAGCTTCTTGGCATAATTTCGATACGTCTGGAAGTCCGCCATTTTTCTCAATTCGCTGGCCACCCCACGTACAACTTTGCCCATACGTCAACGCGTAAGCAGAGCTTAATGCCCGGGAGTGCTTTCACAACGCGCCTTGGCAAGACATCTTTCGGTATCCACAATAGTCCACGTGGCACGATCACGACTTTCGAATAAGGATGTCGAGACATTACTAGCTGCCCGATGCTATGTATTCGTGAGGCATGAGATTTCCATCTGAATATTGTTCTGTGGCTCGGCGTGACACGGAACTACTTTTATTAAGCTGTTTATCGAGTCTCAACAGAATAGCTTCTGTTCGCGCATCATCCAAAGCAACGTTTAACTCTCTCTGCCCCATGACCTGGTCGCGGTAGTCGAGGAATGTCTTGAAGTACTTGTAGTTTCTTTTTTGTCAGCTCATTTCCCCTCAGTCCGTTCAAACCCAGCGAATACTTGACAAAAACATCGGATCGACCGGTGTCGACCCAAATATTGATGATCGAATTTATTTCCGCGCCCGTGACTTTCCTTCCAATAGCGTTGGCGACGGGCGACTTTACCAACCGATTTTTTCAGCCTTATCATCCAGCTGCGCGGCATAACTTCGATAGATCTGGAAATTGGGAGAGCTCGCTCGCTCGCCGGGTCGAATGGCCCCAACATTCAAATTTGCCCAAACATCGTAACCCGAAACCCCATTGATGAACCAGCCTTCTAGTCGGTACGTGTCGAACATGGTGTTGAACCTCTCCAGCATCGATGTGTTGATGTGCTTCTCCATTCCTGTCATCTTGATGATCCTCATCTTTGCTTTAACTTCTGCCTCGGTAAGCGCGTTCACAGCGTAGTTTTCGAAGTTTTTGTTGATGAAACTGAAGTAGAGATGGTAGTTGGGGTTATTGCCGATGTCAGCCTTCCTCCTCAGTTTGTTCAGGCCCAAGTTGGTCCAGACCGTGGTTAGCGACTCGTCCTTCTTCGCCCATGTCGGGATCTGCCTCTCGACGAACTGCTGATAGTATTTCAAGTTGGGGTTGTTTGTGAATGCGAAGCCAGACAGTCCGTCAATGCCGAGCGTAACACGAACCTGCTCTAGGGTCATGTCCTTCTTGGACCAGCGAGACACTTGGGCAGTCAGTAGTTCGTCGTACACTTTGAACTGCGGCGACGCCTCCAACGCTGCGTCGTCGAAGTTCTGCAGGCCCAGCAGCTTCTTCAACTCGTCTACGTTCTTGCCGCTAGTTCCCACATTTTGATCTTCATCGACGTCGCTGCTGAAGTGATGGTCTTGGACACGGCACTTTTCAGCAGCGAGAGGTTGGGGGCTCGCTCTTCAGAATTGTCGACCTCACCGAACGTAACAGCAACTCTCAGCGACCTTCCTGTCGAGTCTGCAGTCGATTGGGCGGCGGTGCTTGCCACGAGAGCAGCCAGGATGAGTAGGAAGAAGGGGTGAACGCGCATTGTCGTGCGGTTTGTCGAGTGAATTATCCAATGGTTCAGCGATCGAACCGACAAAGCTTCATGACACTCTTCAGCGTCCCGTAAACGAAATGCAATTCTTGGATGCAGCACTGAATTGCTTACTTAGCTCTACCTCGTCTTACACTTCGTAGAGTTAACTCCGTTTACCGCATCACTTGTTCGCGTACCAGCTTCTGCGTGTCCCAATCCTTGACAAACGCCTCAAAGTATTTGTAGTTCTTGTTCTTCGTCAGCTTCTTCCCCTTCAGTCCGTTCAAGCCCAGCGCGTACTTGACAAAGTTCTCGGATCGATTAGAGTCAACCCAGACCTTGATTCTAATCGTCACCTCGGCGCTCGTAGCGCCTTTGCCGATGGTGATGACCGGCAAGCCCAACCCCGAGAACTCTCGATTTCGTCATCCAATTTCTTGACGTAACTTCGGTACATGTTGAACTCCTTTGAGTCTTCACGGGCGGTAGCGACCTTCAACTTCACCCACACATCGTAGCTAGAGACGTCATTCTGCATCCAGCCCTCCTCTCGGTGCTTGTCCGTCGGTGTCCCAAATCTCTTCAGCAATTTCTTATTCACCTGGCGCTCAACGCCCTTCATGTTTTGGTACTTCATCTTAGCCGCCACGTCCTTCTGAGACAGCAGGTTCGCCGCGTAGTTTTCGAACGTTGTCGCTACAAAGTTGTTGTATAGTTGGTAGTTGGGGTTGTTGAACACGCCAGCTTGCGTCGTGTGTGTATTCAGTCCCAACATCTTCCAAACATCACCCACCGACGTGTCCTTCTTGACCCAGACCGGGATTTGGTTCTCCACGAACCGTTTGTAGTACCTATAGTTGGGATTGCTCGCAAGTACATTGCCGGACAGCTTGTCAATGCCGAGGATGACACGAACTCGCTCTGGGGTCATGTCCTTCTTGGACCAACGAAACACCTGAGCACTCAGTATTTCGTCGTACACTTTGAACTGCGGCGACGATTTCAGACCGGCATCGTCCAGCGTCTGGATTCCGAGCAACTTCTTTAATTCGTCGACGTTCTTGCCACTGTGTTCCCACGTTGTGGTCTTCACTGACGACGCTGCAGAAGCAGCTTTAGACTTTGTCTTGGACACGACATCCTTCAAATTCAAGAGGCAGGGGCTCGCTCTTCGGAATTATCATTCAAGTCATCGACTTGAGCGAGCCGCAAGAACCTTGCTTTGACGTTCTCGGTCGAATCATCAGCAACCACTGCGACAGTATCAAGTATCACGGCGGCAAACGCCTCCATATCACCTGGGTTCATTGTAACAATTTCGAACAAATCAATTGATTCTACTGTCGAATACCTTCGTGCACGTCAAGAAAAAAGCGCATAAAGCTCGCCACCCCCAAACTGTCCTCGCCAATAGTGCAATATTCGAACAGGATCACTAATTTCTGCTCTTCAGCCACGAGATCGCGATAAAACCCCATCCGCAGTGACAGCTCCGAGATCCAAACGTTCCTCTTTACGAGACGTTCCATGGTCTGCATACTGTGCGACGTGAGAGGCATCGAGTCCACTTTGGCCACCATTGGTTCAAGCATAAACCTGCATGCAAACATCCTGGAGATAGGCCTTTTGAACGACTTCTCTGTCTCCTTAACACCGCACGAATCTCCACCTCCATACCTCGCTACCGGCTCAAATAGCAGACGAACTGGGATCTGAATCTCCACTCAGGCACGGGGTTCTCATAAATTCCTGTCCAAACCTGCAATTTCTTTAGCGCTTTGAGGTATCCTTCACTTCGAAGTTCTCTCTGGCTCACTCCACGACTGTTCGCCAAGTCACCGAGCAGAGTGTCCTTCTGCGGATCGATCTTTAAAAATACCGGACCGGGGTGTCCTCTTCATAGAGAGCATCTCCTTCTTTCCCCAGTTCAAGTTTGCAGTATTTCTTCTTTAAAATGTCCACGCCTGATGGTTCACGTGCTCCACGGCTGCCAGTAGCAACAGACCGTCCCGCGCTTGTTTGACCTTGTCGCGATGCTCTTGGTGCCAGCCCCCACGCGGTCGCTTGCAGGCTGCCACGGCAGCTTCACTTCGAGATGGCGCATGACAGTGTGCCACATGTCCTCTTCGGCCCAAAAGTTGAAGGCGACGCGGGCGTTCCTGAGCCACGGCGCCAAGAATCCCCAGCGCTCCCCCAGCGTTCTTCCGTTTCGATGACTCGTACTTTTTCATGAATTTCTCGATTACATAAAATGTGCTGGAATGATTGGACCACAGTGTTTTATGTGTGTTTTTGGTAAGCCGGAATAATATCGCACAATTTGATTTACGAATATGTTGAAAGCGTTCGCATGAGATGTATCCACAGTATTGTAATCCACTGATGACATTTACTTACACTGCAGCACTTCAAAACACCGGCAAAGTCTCAACAGGTACAACGTTTCTGTCCATGGAGTTTGTTACTAGCACCCAGAAAACATTTACTCTGGTTGCTTCAGAGCATGCTCGCGGGCAGCTAACAGCTTCTTTTCTTTTCTTCGAGGAACGTCTTGAAATACTTGTAGTTTTTGTTCGTGGTCAGTTTCCTCCCTGCAGTCCATTTAAACCTAGCGAGTATTCGACAAAAGCATCGGATCGGCTGGAGTCGATCCAAAACCTGATTCTCGAATTGATTTCTGCGTTCGTGGCCTCCTTCCCGATAGCATTGGCAACCGGCAAACCATACGGCCGGAATTCTGCCACCTCGTCGTCCAGCTTCTTGACGTAGCTTTCGTAAATCCGAAACTCTGGAGAGTTCGCTCGCTCGCTGGCCCGGCCGAATTGACCCACCTTCAACTTTGCCCAGACATCGTAACTTGTGAAGCCATTGTTCTTCCAGCCTTCGAGTCGGTACTTGGCGAACCTTTCCGCGTATTGCGTCAGCCATAACTCATGGATGTGTCGCTCAAACCCTTGCATTTGGCTGATCCCATTCTTCGCTTCAACCTCGGCCTTGGTAAGCGAGTTCATGGCGTAGTTTTCGAACTTGCTGGTCACAAACTTTAGGGAAAGTATGAAGTTAGGGCTATTGACAAGGTCAGCCTTCCTAATCACTTTGGTCAGCACTAAGTTCTTCCACACGTTGGTCAGCGACTCGTCCTTCTTGATCCACACCGGAATCTGCTTCTCTACGAACTTTCCGTAGTATTTCCAGTTGAGGCTGTCGAACATCACGGAGTCCGACATTTTGTCCATGCCGAGGAAAACACGAACCTGCTCTGGACTAAAATTCTTCTTGGACCAGCGAGACACTTGGGCAGTCAGTAGTTCGTCGTACACTTTGAACTGCGGCGACGCCTTCAACGCTGCGTCGTCGAAGTTCTGCAGGCCCAGCAGTTTCTTCAACTCGTCGACGTTCTTGCCGCTAGTTCCCTACAGTTTGAGCTTCACGGACGAAGTGATCTTGGATTGGGTCTTAGACACGGCATTTTTCAATGACGACAGGCTGGGGGCTCGCTCTTCGGAATTGTCGACTTCTTTGAACGCAACAGCGACTCTCAGAAGCCTTCCTGTTGATGCGGTAGTCGTTTTGGCGGAACCTGTGACCAAGCTACCGTGACGAGGAGACATGCAAGGAATTAATGAACTCGCATCGTAGTCCGGTTTGCTGGGTGATTTTGACAGTGAAGGTGAGAGCCTTGAGTGGTTCAGCGGTAGAACACGATTCCGGATGTCTGTACACATTTTTATCATCCAGTCCCCCATAAACAAATGTCAAGTCTTGGGAAAAGAGAAATTTAAGTTGATTAACCAGTCGGATAAACCGTTTTTCTAGCTACGATCGTGTACTACTTGGTCGTTCTGCTGCTTAGTTTCGTGGAATCCAAACGTGACTTGCTGGTAGTGTGTTTCGCGGCGCAGGTGGGTCAAAGCCTAACTTCTCCAGAACAGAGATTACAATTTTGTCGTCAATCCCAAGCTCTGCTGAATGGTGATTGATGAACAGACAGCGTCGTCGAAAGGAGGACATCACATTTTGGACGCTTGGTACTTCAGCTGTAGTTTCACGGAATACTATGTCGTTTCTCAATCTCCACGTAGCATGGAACGCGATCGCAGTGTGGACTCGCCACAGTAGCAGGACCACCTTTTGGTTCTGCCCCACTCCCTATTCAGGTCTCGTGGTTTAGGAAAAATTAGCAATCGCCAATCCAACTCCGTCGCGAAAGCCTTATGCCATGGGGACCACAATGGGGTCCACATTTGCGTCAGAGCTGGGCACGAGAAGAAACAGTGCTCTACTGTTTCTATCGCAGCACATGATCGTCTCACACACTGTTGAATCGTAGGATTTAACGACTTGAGGAAGAACAGCCTTGATCCGACAATGAGGTCTCCAAAGAACATTCTCAGCATCACATCGTGGATAACAGGAACCAGAAACTGGCGGAGGGCGAGTATCTGTTGTAACGTTGTATGGATCTGTCGTTGCGGACAGCCAAGCACTTTCATGGGGTGTGGTTGCACGCATCTATCAGGCCGCAACAATTTGTCCCAGTCTTGGGATTTTAGATTTGGGAAGAAACGAGATGTTTTTCCGACTGTCAGTCCAAATGTCGGCGGCATTGCACCTCGCGTTGCCGCGCTTATTCCACCTGTCTCTGGGTGTGGCAATACCCGTTCAAATACCTGGGTTAGCTGTCGATAAAGCTGGGTGATATCCGTCAGCGCAAACCTGGACCCCAGAATTGGACTTAACTCGGTAGATACCCCCTGAAAAACACCATGAGCGTTGGCCATCGATGGGAAGTATCTAGAAAGTCTGCTATACACCATTTGCCTTTTGAAGCAAGCTCTTTATAGAGGCACCGGAACTTGACGGGTCCTGTTCCCAGTGGTGCGCGATGAGTATCTTGTCTGCACCACACTTGGAAATTTGTCGATGCATTCCACCATATTGGGTTGAATAACGAGTGTTGGAGTGTCTTCATTCTAGTGTATCGTAATGAGTACTTGCTTGGCCATTTTACGCGTCTCCAATCTTGCAGTAGTTTACGCCACCATAACGGGAGCATTGTTGCTTTCCATCCAGGAGGTTCAGGTGGATTTTGTAGCAAAAACTCTCCCGACCACGGACGTACAAATTCCCCATATCGGTGTCGTAGTAATTCTGCTATGGGTCTATACCACACTGTTTCGTCGTTTTCATTATGACAAGCGAGGACTTTGACAAATTTTGAAGGAAGAGAAAACGTTGTCTCCGGATGCAGGGCATAATCTCTGGTACCCCAATTCCATCGTCTTGCCGTGCTTGTATGGCAAATGAAGTGGGAACGATGTTAATACCTCCACGACTAGCTCCAACCCGGTTGTAGAGTATGAACGTTTTTACGGCGCTTTGCCACCGTTTGATATACCTAGTGGGAATAACAGTCGTCGTCGTAAAGTACCATATCGTCGACAGTACGATAGCTTGGACAATTAGTCGCCTTCTCACGAGTGTTCGAGCTCGCCCTTTCCAAAGTTGAAGTCTTGTCATCAGCTTGTGATCTAATTGTTTGGCTAACTCGGTCAAAGTGTCGAGATTACCAAATGGTAGGAGAAATTGAATTGATTAACTGTTTAGCGGATTTCTCGTCTTAAGGTGATAAGGTATCTATCCGTGAGAGTTACGTTCGTGTCGTCCACAAGTGGTGAATGGGTTCCGGGATATTATTTTCTGGCGGATCAAAGCCAAGTTTTTGCAGCACCCGGGCCACAGTAGCGCGGTTGCAATGAATCTCATGTGCGTGTTGGTAGAGGAATTGGTAGTGCATCTTGAACGAGTTCAGCAGATTGAGAATATTTGGCACTTCAGCTGTTGTTTCCTGGAAATGAATGTCGTTCCTGAGCCGCCATGTTGCATGAAACACAATCGCTGTGTAGATCCTCCATAGAAGTATCAGTTCTTTGTGCTCACTTCTCCAGTTCCTACGGAGGTCTTGCAACCTTGGGAAGAGTAGCAACCTCCAGATTAGATCGACGCAAAGAACGTCGACCACCGGCTCCATAGTTCGCTCCACATTGGTTCTAATGACGGGCACGTGAAAAACAGTGTTCTACCGTTTCGATCTCCTGGCATTCCGGACGAACGCAGTTTTGGATGGTAGGATTTAGTTCTCTGAGGAAGTATAGTCGTGAACCGACTGTGAGGTCTCCGAAGCACATTCGTACTATCACATCATGAATTACCGGCAGTAGATATCCACGTAGAGAAATCACACTGGACAAGGTCTCATGAATCCTTTGTCGAGGACACCCCAGGTCTTCCATCGGATGATGCATCAACTCCGGAACTTGCTGGAGAATCACCTTCCAATCTTGCGATCGCAAATTTGGGAAGAATCGCGTAGTTGGTTCTGTTGGGAGACAGCTACTTACCTTGATTCCAAATATCGGCGGTGAATTCGTACTTCTTACTTCCTGCATTCCTCCTTCGTCCGGATGCGGTAGTAAGCGATGAAATAATCGGCTCATTTGATGGTAGAGCACGAAAATGTCATGCGGAAGCACTTTCGTCCCAAGTATTGGATGAATCTCGGAGCAGACGTCCGTGAAAAATGCCGTTGACGACGGCCAGTCTCGATTGGCACCCAGAAAGTCGGCAAAACATAACTTTTTATGTTTTGCCAGTTCCCGACAGAGCGCTCGAAAGGCATTTGACCCTGACCCCAGGGGCTTCGCCGGACTTGCTGGGCTTCGTGTATCCAGTACCTGAAATTCAGGCAACTTGCTCCACCAAATTGGGGTGAATAACGCCTTCTGCAGAGTTTTCATTCTGTTGTAGTGAATCGACTCCGGGGCTGGCCATTTAATTCTGTTCCACTCCCGTAGCAAGTGTCTCCACCACAAAGGTAGCATGCTCGACCTCCAGCCCGCTGGTTTCGGTGGGCTTTGAAGTAAGAAATCACTCGATCGCGGGCGGGCGAAGTTGCCATAGCGTAATTGGATCATGTAGAGCATTGGGCGATACCATACGTTGTCATCTTCGTCTGGGTGTGTAGTAATCGCTAATACGAATTTCTGGAGAAGTTGAAAGTGTTGGCGACGAATAACAGTAGCTACATCAGGAACCCCGATGCCGTCTGCTTCGCGTGGCCTCACAGCCAGTCCTTTTTGAACGATACTTATCCCAGATTTCCCAGTGCTTACGCGGTTGTATAACACGTACCGATTCACAATGCCTTGCCAGCGTTTGATGAACCGGGTCGGAATCGTCACAGAAGCTGTGAAATACCACAGCAATGACAAAATCTCTGCTTGGGCGATCAACCTTCGGCCGATTAGGGTTCTCGCTCGGCCTTTCCAAAGTTGGAGCCGCTTAATCAATTTTTGTCGAGTTGATTCGCCACCAATGTTGAAGTATCACCATTGCCGAACGGAATGCCAAGATATCGCACGGTTTCGCCGCGCTTCAGTGATTTTAGCGGTGACACTCGCGGAGCAGAACGTTTACTGTTGAGACTCAATATCACACTTTTGTTATGGTTCAGCCGAGCTCCAGATCCTCCACAATAGTCATCAACAATTTGAAGCTGCTCTTCTAGCTCCCTCTTTCCTTTTGAGAATAGCACAGTGTCGTCAGCAAAGAACCCCACTGGGACTCGTAATGTTTGTCCCACCAGGACACCTAAATCTCTTTGAGCGCGTAACAAATTTCCTAGTGGTTCCAACGAGAGAGCAAACAAATACGGAGACAATGGATCTCCCTGTTTCACTCCTCGAGTTGGTGTCAGCGAGTCCTGCGCCCATCCGTTGATCATTAATGAACACTTCGAGTCGTTGTACAACAGACGTATCCACGCCAAAAACCGAGGCCCAAATCCTTGTCGTTCCAAAACTCGAAGGAGGTACGGACGATTAACGCGGTCGTAAGCCTTAGCGAAGTCCAAGAACGTCGCTAGTCCTTTGCGTTTTTGGAATGTTTGTAAGTGCTGGAGATCGCGGACTAGCATTAGCTGCTGGTCAATCCGACGACCCGGTATAAAACCCTTTTGATCCGGATGCACTAACTTAGAAATGTGTGGTCTAAGACGATTCACTAATACTCGTGATAATATCTTGACCTCAACGGGCATCAGTGTGATCGGCCGAAAGTTTCCTGGTTCAGATCGGTCTCCTTTCTTAAACAGTAGTGCCACCGAGGAATATCGCTGATGTGGAAGCAGAATTCCACGTTCCAATTGATATCCAAAAACTATCGCAAGTATTTCTCCAAACGCGTCCGGATACAGACGGAAAAAATCACTGGTAAAGCCGTCTGGACCCGGTGCTGAGTGAGGTTTCAGTTTCCTGATCGCAAAGGCAAACTCCTCTGCGGCCAACTCGCTGTCAAGATCCCTGGTCACCTCTGAGGATAGTCGGCGCCCGATGCTATCAAGCAAGGTTTGTTGAGACGCCATGTCAATCTCTCGTTCTTCAGCTGGGAAGTGAGGGTCGCCGAATATTTTCCCCCAATGCTCTTGAAAGCCATGACAGATTTCAGTAGGATCGGTTGATTCTTCACCAGCTGAAGTTCGTATCGATCTAAATGGAGTGTTTCGAAGTTCGTATCGTAGCGGCCGAAAGAAAAACTTGGTACTTTTTTCAGCTGCAGTCACGGTTTTTTCAAAGCCCCGACTACATCCAAAGGTATTCCATTCATCATGACATTCTTTGTATCGTTGTCTGGCGAAATAGAAGTTAATTTCGTCTTGCTCGCCTGCATCTTCTGTCATCACGGCTGCAGCACACTCTTCTAAACGTTCTCGAGCAAGATTTATGTCAGCATATCTTGATGCACGCAGGTTATGTTGACAACGTTTAAGGTACGCTTTCATCTTTTGCTTCCATGTTTTCCACACTAAACCGGGATTATTTGATGCACGAAGGACTGTTAGAAGAAGCTTGGCTTCCTCCACAATATCCGTCTGGAGTTCTGGTATTTGCAAGAGCCAATCCGGCAGTCTCCAGAAACCTGTACCAGTGGGATGATGCCATGAGGTTAGTTCTACATGGTGCGCAAGATGGTCGCCTCCATTTTCCCACGCAGAGTATCCTGAGTCATGGTAGCAGTCCGATTGCAAATCGTCTGACAGAAAAATGTAATCAATCCGATTTATCCTTGGAAGCGGCCCAGAGAAAACTCGCGCAGATGGGTGGTGGAGTCGCCACACATCTACAGCGTCAATCTCCGTTAACCACAACTGCAGACTCCTCCTGCTCGAGTCTGTACTGGGGTGATTCGAGCTGGCATCCACACTTGGTTCTACTGCTAGGTTGAAATCACCGCACACAATGTGCATTGCATTATCTTCGAATTCCACAGGAAGCTGTTCGAACAAAGCCTTTCGCGATGCCGCATCGTTCGGTGCGTACACATTATGGATGTAGCAAATATTGTTTTTCCGTGGCATTCGCACTAACAGATAGCGGTTAGGAATTGTTGCTTCTGACATCACTGTGGCTTGTGCAAGACTTGGACACGAGCCATGAATTATGGTCGCTACGCCACCACTCCGGGGATATGTTTCTTGTTGACAGTCACCATTTTTATCCGAGAGGAATACGCGGCCCCCGAAGGTTTGCTCGACTAAATATTTAAAGCGACTTGCTTCCTTCTCATTCTTGAAGCGAGTTTCTTGTACGCACGAGAAATAAAAATATTTTAGATGCGTTGAAATCAACGGGTATCCACCGCCTTTGATCCCACGCACATTCCATGACAATATTTTACACGATTCACCAACGTCCATTCCGCTCAACATTTACGTTGATGACTCTGCTTCCATTGCAGAGGCTGTTTGCGGGAGCGTCAACAAATTCGTAGTTAAAACAGGGAGATCAGTTGAAGTGAGAGAGCTCGAACGTAGTGCTTCCAGTCCCGCAATAAGGGCACTTCCAGGTGCTACATTATTCGCGGTCTTGAGTATCATGTCCCCACTGGGGATCTAAGTAGTTGTAGCAATTCTTGATCAGAAAGAAGTTTTACTGCCGTGTGTGGCAGACCTTCTCCGACGTGATCCACAAGAAAAGTAGCCACGCGCGTTGAGTGAAGACTGCGGGACACATGCTCAATGCCATCAATTCGAAAATGCTGAGCCAACGGAGTAAATTCCACTGCTTCTTTTGAACCTCTGTCAGGTTGTTGAACGCGTCTTTCAAGTATGATGAGTACTCATCTCGTGAATTACCCATGGAGAGGTTGAGGTTAGACACTCGTTCGTGAAATGTTCTGATATTGTCATCATCGTCCATGCTTTCCTCCGCAGAAATGCGATTCCACAGATGAATACCGGCCAGGTCAAGCGTCTGAGATCCACCAGCAACTAGATCTTTTAGAATTGCCTTTGTCCATGTTAACGGGAACTTGGCCATTGATCGGACAATCCTGTCCATGTTCTTGGATCCCTGAAGCATCTCTTCGGCCTCCTTGTAGTGTTCGGTATTGCTTGCAATACGGTCCTGTTTTACCATCAGTTGAGCTTCTTTTTCGGAAAGTAGCAGAGCTTCTTGTAGTAGTAGGTCCTCACTATCGTCTTGCTGGGTAGGTTCAGTTGCCCTCTTCTTGGCAGGAGCGCGTCCATCGACGCTTCCACCCTTCTCGACGTTTAAATGCGGTACGATTGCAATTCCAGCAGAAACACCCTGTTTCAGTTCAGGGATGATGACCTCAAAGTCACATTCCGGCAGATCGAGCGCAGCAAATGGGTTCTCGTGAGCAAAGGACGGTTCCAAGCGCTTGAAACCAGATTCAAGCTGCTTGTCCATATCAGTATCGGAGTTTGAATTTCCTGCAAAATCCCAACTTGCGCTGGACTGTTCATCAGCGCTTGGATCCTGATCTTCCTGCGAGTTATCTGCACGGTCATGGTCTCGTCTAGAAGAAATGGGTTCCTTTCCTTGACCATGCCTTGGCTCCGAAGCCCCTGCTGTGGGATCTGGGAGCCTCGCGTGCGCCGTAATGGGGGTGCTGATTCTCGCTGAGATAGTGCTTTCTTGTCTCTTGGAGCGGTCTTCATTCTCATGATGGCTATCTCCAAAGGGTAGTACGACGGCGTAATTGGACTGGCGGTAAGAAGATGCTCTCGCTGGTGGTTCCATTGAGTGTTTTCCTCTAGCCAAGTAAAAGTGTCGTCCATGCACGAGTTGGTGTGTGACGTACTGATGAACCATCAGACACGGCGGAGGCGCAGTCGATCCGAAGTAGAAACGCCAAGTAGGTGTTACCACTTGTGCCTCGAGGTTGACGTCTCGTGGCGTAAAGTACAGTGGACACGCCCCCAGTGCAGATAGCCCGAGGAATAACGTGTTCGCTTCGTTCGTGGAGTGAATACTGGAGACGTCCAGATAAAACTTGTTCATTAGGAATGACTGACGCTTGATCGTGAACTTCTTTCCGAGCAAGTTGACTTCTTCTCCATCCAGCTGTGTTTCAAATTCTGCCGAACGCACATGAATAAGAACGCCGCCTGAGGAGATCTTCTCCAGCATCGCCACACCGTGATGGGACAGCACGTCCTTGACAGTCTCGTTGCCGTGATCTTGGAGAAACGACTTCAAAATAACAGGCACCGCCAGATTGGAGCAATACGAGCCGGTGTTGATCACTACGGTGTGGCTGGTAGGGGCTGGATTGAAGGCCCGTTGCTTTGTCACGATCGCAAGGTATTCTTCGGGTGAAGTGTCTTCCCTCTCGTACGCCTGGGCAAGTGTTGCTGCTGCTTCCTCCGAGACGGGGGCTCAGACAGCAAGGTCGTCGCAGACCGACGGATCCGGGAGTACTCCTGCGCGCGCAGGTGATCAGCCATCGAGGTGGCCATCACCGCCATGTTTCTTCAGAAGTGAAGGGTTAGGGTTCGATGTGAGCGGTATCCTTCCAAACGAGAAATCATTACCAAATGGTAGACCAAGGTACTTGACGGTGTCACCTTTCCTCAGCGATCGTAGTGGTTCAAGAATGGGAGGCTTTCGGTGATTATTGAGACTCATTATTGCGCTCTTGGAGTGGTTGAGTTTAGCTCCTGATCCCGCGCAGTAGCAGTCAACGAGATGCAGTTCATTTTGAGAGAAGAAGCATCATTGGCGAATAGCACTGTGTCATCTGCAAAAATGCTACTGGAATCGAGAGCGTGTCGTCAACTCGAACACCAAGCTCTCGTTTCTCTCGAAGCAAATTTCCCAGGGGTTCAAGTGTCAGCGCAAAAGAAAGGGTGAAAGGGGGTCACCTTGCTTAACACCTCGGGATGGCTCCAGCGCATCTTGCGCCCAACCATTTATCATTAACGAACATTTTGATCCTTTGTATAGCAAGTTGATCCACGAGAGGAACCGCTTTCCAAAACGTTGACGCTCCATCACTTTGAAAAGGTAATTTCGATTAACGCGGTCATATGCCTTCGCGAAGTCAAGGAAGGCTGCAACTCCTTGCCTGTGTTCACAGGTCACCAAATGTTCGAGGTCGTGTACTCACATGACTTGTTGATGAATAGATCTTCCGGGGATATATCCTTTCTGATCCGGGTGCACTAGGGAAGCCATGAACGGCCTCAGCCTATCGGTCAGGACTCGTGATAAAATCTTTACTTCAACTGGAATCAACGTTATTGGCCGGAAGTTTCCGGGGTCCGCTCGATCTCACTTTTTGAACAACAATGCAACTGATGAGTATCTTTGATGTGGTAGCAGCTCGCCTCTCTCAAGTTGATAGCAAAACACGATCCGTAAAATATTCCCAAACAAGTCTGGGTCGATATGATAGAATGCCGAAGTAAACCCATCTGGGCCAGGAGCAGAATGGTTTTTCATCGATCGAATTGTTGCAGAGAATTCGTCGCTTGATAAGTCGCTTTCGAGTCCATCTGCAGCTTCAGGGGTTAAAGTCCTGTCGATCGATTCTAGTAGACGGTGCTGTGCTGGTTCATCTAGTTGGTAATCATTCTTGTTGTATTTTGTGTCTCCGAAAATCTCACCCCAATGTTTTTGGAAGCCCTGCGTAATTTCAGCAGGATCAGTCGATACGGAGCCGTCTTCCCTTTTGATCGATTGAAAAGGTGTGTTACGTAATTCATATCGCGGGGCTCGGAAAAAGAACGATGAGCTTTGTTCCGTTTCAGTTACAAGTTGCTCGAATCCAACTCCACGTTGAAACTCTGACCACTCTTCCTTGCACTCTTTGTATCTTTGCTTCGCAAAGTATAAATCAAGAGTAGCGCATTCATTATCGTTTGCTAAGGCACTTGCAGCTGCACACTCTTCCAAATGTTGGCGAGCCGCAACCAGCTCGGATGCTACACTTGACGTCAAGTCTCGTTGGCACTTTTGAGGTACGCCTTCATTCGTTGTTTCCAGGATTTCCACACAATACCTGGATTTGCTGATGTCTCCAATACGGTAAGTAAAATTTGTGCCTCCTTCTGAATATCGGCTCGAAGTTCAGGGATGCGAAGCAGCCAATCGGAAAGTCTCCAAAATCCTGGCCCGGTAGGATGGTGCCAGGATGTGAGTTCAACATTGTGAGCCTTGTGGTCGCTTTCATCCCATGTTTCATACCCAGCATCTTGATAACATGTCGATACCAACATGTCAGAAACGAAAATATAATCTAATCGATTTCGTCGAGGTCGTGGTCCAGAAAACGATTTCTCGTTTGGGTGGTGAAGGCGCCAAGCGTCTACTACGTTGATCTCCACCAACCAGTTTCGTAGCGCAGGCACACTAGAGTCTGGACGCCGGTCAGCCATTAGCGAATCCACTTCTGGCTCAATTGCCAGATTAAAATCACCACACACAATATGAATCACGTCGTCGTCAAAATCAACAGGAAGACGTTCAAACAGAGCTTTTCTGGATGCTGCGTCGTTCGGTGCATATATGTTATGAATATAACATACTTGGTCCCCAAAGCGTAGCTTCACAAGTAAATACCGATTTGGGATGGTTTTAGAAGTAACTACGCTTGCGGTCTCGACACCTGGACAGGAACCATGTACAATCGTCGCTACTCCACCACTTCTTGGGAAGGAGGTCCTTTTGCAGCCCCGTTCTTGTCAGACATAAATACTCGACCGCTGAAATGTTGGTTCACCAGATAGCTGAATCGCTTGGCTTGGTGTTGGTTTTGAATCTAGTTTCTTGTATACAAGAAAAGTAGTAGTGCTTGAGGTGTGGTGAGATGATATTTTGTCCGCCATCTTTCACTCCATGCACATTCCATGTCAATATTTTACAGGATTGTCCGATGTCTGGCGGTCCTGTCATCCTAGTTTTCAGTGTCCGCCCTCTTCTCGGGCGATAGGTACTCCAACGAGACCATAGGCAGGTCGTTTGGCGACAAATCATTGGCACCCAATGCTTGAATGCTCGCCAGAATAACACTTGTGGGCACCAGCTCGCAAAGCTTGGTCATCAAAAGGTGCAAAGTCGTGATCTTAGCAGGTGAAGGATCGTTGCATCCGAATGGAATTGTCCTTCCGTGCTTGGGATAACAGGGTACTGGTTAATCAACTTAAATTTCTTCTTCTTGGGATAACAGGGTCAGATTGTCCAGCCAGATATTTCAACCATTCCTGAGATTCAAAGACAAACGGACAAGTGCTCATGAGAAGCAGTTCGAAACTGCTGAGTAATCGCAGTATTTCCCTCTGGTCCTTCACTTGAGCCGGTTTGCCAGCCACTGCGGTCCCTAGGAATTGCATGTAGCTTTGGCGAGTCTTTCCTAGCGGTAATTGGGACGCCACCGCGCGTTGATGAAAGGACATTGTCTTGTTTGCTCCCATATTAGCAGCAAGGATGCGGTTTAACAGGTGGATGTCGGTGATTTCCTTGAATTTCTGTTCATCTTGAGCAAGATCACTACAAACCACCGTGGACCACGCCGTCGGGAAGGTTCGCATCGACTCACGCACCTTGTCCATGTTCTTGGAGGTCTTCATTAACTCTTGAACTTGGTCCAAATGCTGCATGTTCTGGACAACGCGATCACTTCGAGACTTGAGGAAGGTCTCTTCAGCGGAGACTAGGATTGTTTCTTCTGGCACCAGTGTCGGCTTGACCGGTTTTTCCAGATTGGCAGTGCGTATTTTAGTTGGTAGTGGTTCTGGTGCAGCTTTGGTGGCAGTTAACTTCGGCACGATGAGTATTCCGGGCGTCATCTCCTGCGGGAAGTCTGGTTCAAAGCCCTCAAATTCATAATCCAGAGTTTCCAAAGCGGCAAAGGGATTTTTATCCGCGAACGAGCGCTCATTTCGTTTGAAAATGTCAAGTCTTGGGTGATGTATACGTGTGCACTCATCATACCACGTAAACGGACTTCAAACTCTTGCCTGTTTGTTGAGCTCTCCCTCAAATCTATATCTTCAACCCAGCGCTTGGTCGCGCACTAGCCGCTGCGTTGAGAAACTCGCCAAAATATTTGTAGTTTCTGTTCTTCGTCAGCTCCTTCCCCTTTAATCCATTCAAACCCAGCGCATATTTGACAAAGTTGTTGGACCTATTGGAGTCAACCCAGATCTTGATCCTCGTCGTGACTTCCGCACTCGTAGCGTCCTTGCCAATAGCGATAATTGGCAGGCCCACCATCCGAGAACTCTCGATTTCGTCATCCAATTTCTTGACGTAACCTCGGTACATATTGAATTCTTTCGAGCGTTCTCGAGTGGTAGGACTGATCGTCCCGATTTTCAACTTCATCCACACGTCGTAGCTTGTGAATTGCTTCTGGAACCACCCGCCCACTCGGTATTTGTCGGTCGACGTCACGTATCGTGCTAGCAATATCGTGTTCATCTGGCGCTCAACACCTTACATGCTGTCGATTCCCATTTTCATCACAACGTCCTGCTTGGTCAGCATCTTCATCGCGGTGTTTTCAAATGTTCGACTGACAAAGCGGTCATAGAATAGGTAGCTAGGACTGTTGACCACACCAGCCTGCTCTGTGAGCTTATTCAGCCCCAAGCTCTTCCACACATCACTCACCGACGTTTCTTTCGATATCCATCTAGGAATTTGGTTCTCGATGAACCGTTCGTAGTATTTTAAATTAGGTTTATTCTTCAGCGCCAGGTTTGAAGTTTTGTCAATGCCGATGATCACTCGAACTTGCTCTGGAGTCAGTCCCTTCATCGGCCAGCGAGACACTTGAGCGTTCATGAGTTTGTCGTACACTTTGAACTGCGGCGCCTCTTTCAACGCTGCGTCGTCCAACTTCTCCAACCCAAGCAACTTCTTCAAGTCGTCGACGTTCTTGCCACTGTTTTCCCAGACTTTGACCTTTGAGGACGTTCCTAGTGAGGAGATTGTCGACTTAGTTTTGGAGAGAGCTTGTTCCAGGAACAGAGGAGTTGGTGGCTCTCTCTTCGGGGTTATTGCCTCCAACAACGCTACTGGCGAGAAGAGCAAAGACACTCAACTCTACGAAATGGCGACGTCCCATCTTGTTCGGACGACTTGTCTTGAGGAGGGTAAGTCTTTGACTGATTCAGCTCTCTAAGTTTGGAGTACTTGGATTACGGATGATACAGCATATTGATACCACTAGGATGGAGCCACAAAAATGTTAGCAGTAATTCGTAAGGCCTACGGATTATATCAAGCGCAACGTCTACGTATTCAGGGACGCCCGATCTAACTACAACCCAAACAAGTGCTTTCATCGATAGTGGCTCCGATCAACTTCATTTCGGCATTTACTCTAAACTACGTTGTCTCCGCAATCATTAACAATTCCAAGTATTTTATTTGTTTTCGTCATCTCTAGCTGCCACACCGACAATCCAAGACTTTAATAATGCCTGTCACCTGACAACCATTTTCGGGTACTGCGTTGTTCTTGAGCGCCAGCCCTGGCTAGAACCATGTGTCGAAGTTCTAGAAGACGATTTGCTACAATCTGCACGGACAGGACAGCAGCAACTCGCACAGCAGAGGATTTGTGTGGTGAGACTTCGAGTGTTCTAGAATAGCTCATAGGCTAGCGAGTAGCAGGAAGTCTTTACTAACATGGTCACTTTCCATTTTGCATCGTCAAGTGCACACGCAATCGCTATTCCATGTTAATTATCCCGCAACTACATAGCTCTCCTGAAACCAAAGCAAACGTTCGTTTGCACATCGACAACCATTGCTTGTCGCGGTCAACTTTCAAATAATGCTGTCCACATCGATAACGCTCAACATTGGTCGTTTTCGTGAATGCAGCATTAGTACGGTCTCGAATTCCATCGAGCACAGAACTTCGCGCATTACACGTTCCTGTCTGACACATTCGTTTGTGCGTGGGAGGAGATGCTGAACCACCTGACAATTTGTTTAGTGTCTTGATATGTATTCACTGCTGCGACGGCAGTGAGGGCCAAATCAGCATTACTGTCCATATATTGTTCTAGGAGCAGTGTCCATCGTTTCCTGTGTAAATTCTTCTTGATACTGTTCGAATAGCCATTCAGTCATACCACGTATCAATTCCACCATTCCATGCAGCAGTTGTGATCGCTAATGGTGAGCGTGGTGAAACCATTCCCTTGCAACCATTGCAGCATTTTCAGGTTTCCAGTCATCGCGTTCGCTTCCTTAGCTGACGGGGTACACCACGTCACGGACGTTGCCTTGATCCACTCCAACACTGCAATCTGCTGCTGAATCACAGTCTCTGATCGCTTATTCGCGCAACATGCATCTAGAACTCCCTCGCACTCTGGGATGTGGAATTACCTGCCAGCCACCTTAGCGATGACAGCGACGAGAATCGCTTCGCATGCAGTCAAATTGAGAACTTTGAAATGTCCATTCGCTGTAGCTACTTCCTTTGTTGCCTTCGTGAACCCCTCATTTCGATTAGCATCAAGCTACTGGACGATGTTGACGTGACCACACTCAGCAGTTCCATCCGTAGAGAGCGTCGTGCGTCGCGGGATATTATACGCCTTACACCAACGCACCTGCCACTTGTTACGCGTCGATTTGTTAATTCCGTGAAGAAATCGCAGCATATCCAAATGACCATTTCTGGCAACGATATCCATCTCAGCCATCACCCCGCGTTAGCCGTATAATTCGAGGTCGATCAAAGTCACAGAGAAAAGGTTTAAAGTCTTAATACCGAGCGTACACTTGAGATTCTCATAAAGCCACTGAAGTATGCCAAGGTGTTCACATTCAGCGGCTTCAATCGTGGTTCGATGCGGCCATGTTATATAAGTACAATCGCAATCCATTATGCTAGATTTCAAAAGCAACAACTGCACCATCGGGAGATCGCTGTGTTTGGTTGCTCGCACTACAAAACCCGAGAGCACGGATGCAACGATACGTAGGCCACGGTCACAAACCACGTGGCTAGCTCAAGATCTGCATGTTTTGCAACGTTCAACAAAACAGAATTACCAATTGGTTGCCTTACCGAGTCATTTTATTCCTCTAAAATCAAATACTTGATGTTGGCTTAACGGTAAAATCTCGTTGGGATCATATATGGTACAGATCTGCCCTTGGATCAGACCAGCTTAGTCTGAGAGTGATCAGGGAGGCTAACAGGAGTCCATGGAAGCAACACGACGATGAGGTAAGCTGACGTTTATTAATCTCTCCCGCTTAGATCTTGCTACCACTAAGCTATCTTCTTGTCCTAGAACTTTTAATCATTGGCAAAGGATTATCGAGCTGTGGCTTCTCCTGTTACTGCTCTTTCCCGTCCTCCTCGATCTCCTCATCCGATCAGCTGTTGGACGGCAGCTCAGCATCCGCTGCCTCATTATCATCAGACTCATCGTCAATGCCATCCGGTATCTCAACCGGCTCGGGCAGTTAGATTCGTTCGCGTTGCGGGCGCCGCGCTAGTCCACGGGGAACGTCACCAAGGCGTTGAACATACTCAGCTGAAAGTGGTTTGATCACACCTACAAACGTAGACATATTGGGGCGAGGCTTCGGAAAGCGGTTATTGATCTCCCTGTTGAACCGTTCCAGTGGGTTGTTGGTGCGGGCGATGAGTTCGTTGTTTAGACCCGCCACATTCCACACATCGACACCGTACTGTCCACCGGAAATAGGCCCAGAATTCTCGCCACTTGACTTTAGAATACTCAATTTCATCTCCTTCACAGCACTGGCAAATCTCACGTTTGACTTATTTAATCCCGCGCTCAACAGAATTGTGCTCAATAACAGTCAGGATGTCCAGCACCCCACGAGTCATGGCGATGATACACTCCTCCTCCGGGATCAGAAACCGCTTCATAGCGCGCCTGAGTGCCTGCTTCAGATGGAAGAGGCAACCAAGAACGATCACGTTGGGGAATTGCGTCTGCACAGCATCAATTAAAGCGCTCTCGAAGTCACACACGATCTCTGCTGGCTC
Source organism: Phytophthora quininea (assembly GCA_011947345.1). Taxonomy (NCBI): domain Eukaryota; phylum Oomycota; class Peronosporomycetes; order Peronosporales; family Peronosporaceae; genus Phytophthora; species Phytophthora quininea. The sequence continues at coordinate 63,977 of JAAVTG010000574.1, read as the reverse complement.
AAGCTGTTGATCAGTGTCTTACACTACAAAGAGTGTCATGTCCCAAAAGAATCTCCACTGCGCGAAGTGCTCAAGACGTAGTATACAGGAGCAAATAGCCCCTAAGCTCTATCACACCATGAAGATGACGCATTGCTTAAACCCAGGTGGCACACACCGGAATGTGCCATCGACAAAATCGTAGTCCCGTGGTAGCGACCAGGTTGATGAGGGACGGGTACGCCCAGCCAATTAGTCGTGTGGGCTTGCTGAGATTCTCGTCACCGTGTTGTGGTGAAACTGAAAAAACGAAACAGTTTCGTTCAGTGCGGTGGACAGTGGCGGAATTTCTATTGCACCGTGTACTTCTCCACTGAAGTGTCGGCTCCTCGCTTGGTACACACGACGAAGAGCTTGAGGCTCCGATAGACCACGGACAACATTCGCTTTGTCAGCACTGTAAAACTCGCCCCCACGGCTTCCTATATGCTCCGCGCAGGAAGCGCGACTTGTTCAATGGCCAGCGTGTCCACTCGGTCCTTCATGACGTTAGAGACGTCCACGAGGCTAGTGCCAGTAGCATCAACAATTCGGCAGGTGTGGGGTCGCCCAGCGGTGTAGCCCGTGATTCTGATGAAGAAGGACATCGTGCCGGGGCAGCCTTGACGCCAATGGCTGCACCGGTAGGACGTCTTTCTTGACGACGCCCAAGCACGCGTATACTTACATCCTCGGAAGTAGCACGTGCTGATTTCCTGACGAACTTGACCCCTTGGACGGCCTGGTAAGACACTGCCAGTATTGCCTAGAGACCCAGTAGTACCCGGGAGAGATTGAGCTGGAAGCAGCATGTTACCAAATGAGCCTTCCTTCTCGCAATCATTTATGGCCGAGGTTCTACGTGGCCTTCGGGTGACCGTGCATTTTCAGATCTCAAAGCTGATCCTGCAAAAACGACACATGTTCAAAATGCTGATCTGTACCGTATATGATCCCAACTGGAGGCTACCGGCTTAACATACCAACCACGCGCTCTTGGAACACTTTAGCAAATAATAAAGCTATCTACGATATCCACACTCCACCAGACTTCCGTGTTGCTTTGCTGAAAAATATATTTTACTAAGCGGGCCGTTTTAAAATAAATCTGTGGACAACGTTCTTGGATCCAACGCACAATGACCCAGCTTTCGTATGCTGCAGCAAGCCTGAGCAAATTAGCATCATACGAAATTCCTTCGCGCTTCTTCTGTCCCAGTAGTTGCACGACCCACACGTGGTCACCTTTGACAACTTCTTCCACCACATCGCGATACATTGTACAACCAGGAAAGCGCACCAACAGCCAGAGTATCGGCGCATTGCTTACAGTATCGCTCGGTTAAATTCCCAATGGAAGTAGCAGGGTTCCGTGCAAACGAGCTGGTATATCGTCCAGTAGCCATTTCGCACAACTTCCTTCCACTCGTCCACAGTATTTCCAGAAGCGATAATAATCCAAAGTGACTCAGCTTACAAGCAGCCCCCAAAGGAATGTCATTAAACAAGAACAACGAGATCAACGCGCCGATTGATTCAAACCATACTCCCGAATTTAACGCGACAGACACACGATTCACCACTTGGAGCAGGAGTTGATCAAATTCTTCTACCTAGGTCAGTTAGCATCATCAATCACATAATAATAGTAAATGTTGTTCAATCGGTCTTTGTCACCTTCCAGATATTCCAGGCATTTTACGCGACCTCTTTCCATTTTGGCCGAACGTAGTGTTGCGTTTCCAGGTCCCAGCTTGACCGAAGCAAGCCTCATTTTCGCACATAAGGCTCTAGCGCTAACCTTGCCAGAAGTGGAACCTATCCGTCTCCATCTTGCGGTTGCGCGGTCGTTGCATCCCGGCTTCTTCTCCTCCCACGCAACCTGCAGGTAACAGCGAGAACTGCACAAATAGTCATAAAATATCACTTTTTTGTTTGCAGCGGGATTGTCAACAGCAAATGTGGCAGCCTCGGCAAACACCACTGTGCAAGTTATGGTGTAGGAATATGCATCAATAGCCATTCAGACACATCATAACTTGTTCAGCACTCACTTATAGCCGTTGTCGAAAACCAACTCTTCACCTTCAGTAATGTTGCTGAGTGACAATAATATACCCCCCTCCTCCCCAACAAACGGCACACAAGCTCATATGACCCGCTCGTTACGGTATTCGATTGATCGATACGATGTTCATCGTCCGAAGCCTGGAAGTCCCATCGACTAACGACTTCAGCTTGTGAGTGCTGGAAACGTGGCTTCATGGAGCACTGTCGTTACAGCAATTACCGCACGGGGGCTTCAGTACCAGCATACAGAGATTAGCGCTATAGTTGGAAAGGCTCAATGCAGATTGGAAACAGGGTTGACAATGGCTCATTGGTATGGAGGTTGTTGATACTCACTCGCAATAAATCAAACTTGATGTTATTACCTGACATACTGGAACCGTGGACGATTAATTCGCTCTGAAAGAATGGAAGACAGCTTTTTAAAACACAATATGTATCGCGCACGTGTGCGCTCGTGCTGCTTGGTCGTTCACGAAGCAAGGGGCATACTGTTTCCTGTTGTTGACTAGAAACCCCACACAGGATCTCAATTCGCGATATCGAGCAGACATCACATATTTGATGTTGGTTCTCTCTACAACTTCTCATATCCTCCCCAGTGGATAACATAGAATATGACACTGTTGATGGGCTTATTGGACCATATTTTAATTACTTTGTGTCCCGCGCGGGGGGCGTGTTCATGACGATCCCTTGGAATACATTTGACTCGTCGATCCAGCGTTCAGCATCGCTGTGTTCAGCAGCGAGCGAATCCACGTAACATTGCAGCGGATTCACTGCACTTTTGAATTGAATGACAGACAAGCCTGGTTCGGATTCTGGTTAGGATCCGAGTTGCCGTGATCGACGTGAATGTGGTGGCTAGCAAATCTGGCTATTCTCGAGACGCACGCATATCACAGACACTTTATCAAAGGAATGCAGGGCTCCTCCGTTTCCGGGCCTAATGAAACATTGCGTTGAAAACTATTTTTATGTTGTTGTTAACAAATACCTGGTGGCTTCACCATGGTCGAAGTACCACGTGCTCGGATTTTATGCCATACACATTAAATGAATTATCTATCCCCACCGACCGGTTTTCTGTGTACTGTTATCGTTAGGCTCCTCTCATCCCAGATACTACCATTTCGTCCAATGACTCATAAAAGCTGATATCTTTGCATGCGGGCTTTTTTATTTAAGATAAAGAACACCGGCTCCTTGATCGATGGTTTGATGTTCCAGTTAGGTGCCTGCGACTGTACAAATTGTGCGACACAAAGTTATGCTCAGCTGTAGCACCAGAATAGCACGCGGTGAAAATCATCGTCGCCATCTCTCGAAGGAATCAAAATTATATCAATCTGCGCCACGCCAGCACCCCGATCATTTCGTCATGATCCTCTAAATCTCTCAGGTCGCCTGGCCCTAGGCACCCAAATACGGGATAAACTCGATCAGTGTTGTATCATCATTTTCACACTGTTTTACTTGCTGTAGACATTTGTATTTCCGGTTACGGCAGCATTGTGAAAACCTGAAGCCATTTTTACAAAAATACAAATCGGTGCCGAAATGAATTACTGCTTCGCTAGTATTCCGGTACTGAGATGCTCCACAAAGTCTTTTGAGTCGTGGATAGTGTCCGATGACATGAAGACTCTCTTGCATCTCCAGTACTGTTCTCATGGTCAACAGGGCAATATTGATTTTGTTTCTCCTCTGAATCCGCTTCTTATTACGAAAACTGTTAGAAGTAGCTCCCGTAGTGCTGGTGACGATGACAGAGGATCGTCACGAAGTAGATTGGCGCACCGAGATCAAGAGTGATGGTAGAAAAGGCAACTGGTGCTAGGTCAGTCAGTCCGAGATTTACTTTGAAAGTAACAAGTTATCTGTGTGAGTCTAGTCGTGCAGCTTCTAACAAACACTAAGTATATTTTTCCCATTCAATTGCCTCGCCTGGAGTAGATGACCACAATACAAATAGGAAGCATATTTATCAATGGGAGAAGAATCAAGCTCACGTTGAAGCCACGACTGCTTTCTCGACCATCGCCAGCTTGAGGTTGGTCAGGAAACCCGGGGCTGCAAGAACTGCCGACGACAGGTGAAGAGAGGCGGGTGGAGTGGGTAAATTCTCTGCTAAAAGATGGTGTCCCTGTGTCGCGATTGATAACGCAGTTGCAAGCGCACGATATTGCTGTAGAAGATGGTGTTCCTCCAAAACAATTTATTATTTTTAGGAAAATGGGGCTCGACAGCAGTGGTTTCTTCCGCGTCATGGACTATGGACTCTCTTTGCGGACAAATACACGCCAAGGTAAAAACTAATTCTTCTGCCAAGGAGAAAGAAGCACGACAGTTCCGGCAGAAGATGCAGCAAATGAGGCGTGAGCCAGACGTCTGCAAGATTTACAGCGCCGATCAAAAAGGCATTTGCTTAAACGTTTGACCGTTCAAACGGTCCATACTAAAAATACGCTGCGGTGGTAACGATGAAGAGCTGCCCACTGGCATGTTTCTCACCGATTCCAAAGGTGAAAAACTTTGGAGTGATAAGAAGATCTCAGTCAGCTCACAGAGTGTAAAATTATTGAGACAGCGCTGGTTGGTGGAATTCCCAGCTTTCAGTTGAATTTCTAGACTATCACTTTGCTAGCAGAAGTGATGATGAGAGTTTCTTCTAATCTGGAATACGTTTTCAGTGCCCTGGATGGACGATTGGCTGGAGCATGCCAGGTTGCTTAACGTGTATCTCGTCAAAGATCAACCAGTGATGACATCCGTATGTCGACCCATAGACATTTCTTGGTTTCGCCCCTTAAATACAGATTTCCCCGCCTGAACCTCGAAGGTGGGACCAACAGAAAGTGTGAGGTTACAAGAATTGAGCTGAAAGCAAAAGTACTGTCTTAATCCAACTAGTAGCTCAGAATTCGTCGTATCGACATTGACGAAGTCGAGCGCGGGATGACAACCGAGTGCTCCCAGCATTTCCTAATAATCTCCTGTGTAACCTCTTTCCAGGCGGCTGCTGCCCAATCCATAGCAGCAGTGATAGAAATTTTCTCTTGCGGTAAGCCCGCGATGTAGCGGTCGATGCTGTCCTCCATCTTGATGCGGCAGAACCTCCTCTTGATACAAGCGATGATGCCTAGGTCGAGTGGCTGCAAAACGCTTGTCGTGTTCTTGGGCAAGAAATCGAGGCGTACGTGGGTAAGATGCACTTGTGGCCGTACATGCGAGCTGACGTTGTCTACTAGCAGGAGGATGCGGCGGTTTTCCTGCTGCATGCTGTGGTTGAGCTGGAGCAGCCAGTCAATGAAGATGAAGCTATTTATCCACGCTTTTTGCTGTTCGTGTAATCGACACCAAGCTCGGCCCGAATGTCGCGCCCTTTGAACGCACGCGGCTCATTGGCTTTACCGATGAACAACAACTTCAGCTTGTCGCTACCGTCCGCGTTGGTAGCAACAGCCATTGTTATGCGAGTCTTATCGGCTTTAAAACTAGCTACTTTGCTCAATCTGGACAGCGTTCTTAGCGACTTGGCGTGCTAGAAAAATCTGGTCTCATCCATATTATAGATGTCCTTGAGCGCGTACAAGTAAGTGAGCTTGCGCATTTCGGCGCGCCCTTCAGCAGCGGCGGCGGCACTAACCGACCTCGCCTCGCCATGCTTACGAAGACTTCGTATACCATGGCGCTGTCTAAAGCGATAGATCCAACCCTTCGAGAAACCGGGGCGCTTGTCCAATGGTAGGTCCGGAAAATGCTCCTCAGCAAAGAGCTTGGCGTGATATATTAGACCGTAGTTCTTCAAAGAATTGACGCTTACTGCCATTTTGTCGAACTCCGCAACAAGAGCGCGATCAAACAAATCCACGACGGAATCAGGGACTTTCATGCGGGTGTGCATGTCTGTAGGCAGGGCTCGGAGGAAGCTTCGTTCCAAAGAATCGTGCGGAGGGTCCACTCCGACGGAGGGCGCGGTAGATCGAAAGCGTGAGTCGCCCACAACGCCAGCTCTGCGAGGCTTTTCCGCTGTCAGGTGCCAGCAACTTGGCAGATCTCGAGCTTTTCGCCAAACATAAGGCGCACATGCACCCTGGCGCGCTGGTTCTTGGTCTTGGGGCGGAAAGTCATGGTGAAAATGTTGGAATGAGCGATGCTACCATGAGCGGACAACCTCACTCCAAGACATAATGCTGATTCTCAGCCTTTCGTTTCCTGCTTCCATCTAGCAACTAGTGCGCGCATGCACGATTTCCGCAGAAGACACTTTCCCTCCAACGTTAATTTAACTAAGTACACGGTCTGTCTTTGCGCAGATAGATTTCTCGTGATTTGCACAATGTGTGTGAGGAATATAGGCGGCCACAGGCGAGGTTCAGGCGGGGAAATCTGTAACGTCTAAGAAAACGCTGTGTCGAATCTCTGTCTCGATCGCTCAAACACAATGCTGCGAGTACATCGAGAGCACGGTGCAGGTGGTTGTAAAACCTTGTCCAACGATGATTGTATGTCTCGATTGGCATCGGAATGGCTTTGTATTAGGCCTAAGATCTAGTCTCTAGGACCATATGGTAGACATCTGATGCTGGTGTCGAGTCGCGCTAGAAAACCTTCTGGAACTTAGATAGCGTTTGCAGAGGTGACATCCATCTTCTAACGACATTACCGTGTCATGACCGCGGCGCCGTTTAGGTTTGCATTCCGCGGTTCGTTTTGAGCAAGTCGCAAGAATTAATGTCGGTCTGCAGGATATTTTCCGAATCTCAGATCGACGCGAAACAGCGTTCAACCCAGAGCACGTACCCAGAATTTACTTTCAGAGCTGAGGACGGGATCCCAGCGGAGATTCCATTTTGCAACATACGATACATCAGTTAAAGTTGATTTTGATCATAAGTGATATATATCATTTCACCCTCAATCTAATTACAAAAACATAATACTCGGCCACCTTGATCAATTACTGCGATGTTGCATGTGCCATCCACCTCAGCTAACCGTGAAACAATCTATTTGCTAATTGAAGGACGTGAATGTCGCACGAACGATAAATGTGAAATATAGATGTCACTCAGAAGAGATCAATGTTGCCCGGAGGTGATGCTACCTATTTCGCGATAGGCTCTTCTGCAACCTATTGCAGGTGCTGGGACTGCGAAGCTAATTTTTTCCAGTATAGGAAAATATATAAAGTGCAATACTTTCTTAATTTCAGAGCTCATCATCTACAGCGCGACGTTGTCAACAGGCAGTACAAGCGCTATATTTTGCTTACATGTTCCCTTCAGGCCAGTTTGTGCCAAAAGAGGCTGCCTCGTTTTGATAAAGTGCACTATCAAGTTGCCCGAACCAATTAAAATGCTTCATAATATACCTGACAGTTAGACGGATCAAGAGCGAGACACATCTGTGGGAAAAAACACCTTGAAGAGATCCTTCTGGAAGGATTACCATACGCTTTTGTTGCTCGTCTATTGTCCGCTACCCTGGCCCAAAATATTGACGAAAGCAATCTTCTTCATCAGGCCCTTGATATCCGTCCCCTCAAAACCTCTCGTTCTACAATGCGACTATGGTCCGTTGTACATGGACTAGCAGACGTAGGTGCTGTCATCACAATGCAGTATGCGGTTCACGACAGATTCCCCGTTGAGGTTAGTCCATGTATCAGGGTACAGCACTTGCCACTTAACATTAGCCAGATTTGAATCGTTCTCGTAGCGCTTGTCGCGGAGCTTCGTTGCTAGTTGTCTAGTCAGGACTAGGGCAATTGACGTGAGCTCACTTACACAACAAGCTCTTAGGGTTGAATTCACGACTTTGTGAAGATCGTAGTACCCAACGGGAGGGTTCTACAAAACTCAGAACAATAGGACCCCCAAGAAATCTGAAAACAGGAACCAGATCATTCGCAGTGAATAATCAGGGCTGACAACGCAGCAAACGGGTCCGCATGTGCGCAAACAGTCACCAGACCGGCTCAGCATAGTTTTCAAAACGTCAAGACCAGTTATCGTCTAGAAATCCACGTGAGAACAGGTTGGTAGTACGGATATACGCCACCTACAACAAAACGTCAACCAGGAAGGTCAACGAGAGTTGGGGCTCAAATCTGAAGACCCAGATTCAGCTCTAGCACCGGGACGGACTGGTCTTGCGATCCGTCCACGCAGATTTCTCAAGTAAATAGACTCCACTAGCGCGAGCTCGCTAGCGCTAAACCTCGCTGGCCCAACAGTAGACAGGTCCAAAGCCAATTTAGGCCGACTGCGAGTCCACCGAGGTCTCGGCCTGCGGTGACCTTTAAAGAAAAAAGGGGGACACTCGACCCCGAATACAAGCGTGGCAATTCAATCGTTACTACATACGCACTCAACTTTGCCACAAACTCTTTGCTTGGTCGAAAGACGAGCACTGTCCTCGCCGATAAACGTGCCCTCCGTCAGACATAACCCACTCAAACGGGTGGATCCAGACGCAACGCACCGAATACGATTTCGCTGCTGGACTTGGCCCTTGTGTGCTTGACGGGGGGGTTCTGTTCTGTATATGTAGTTCCGATTCGGGCTTATGTAAATCCTATCTTTCCTACTTTCCATACAAACATGCAGTGAAATATGATCCGTTTCCTAACTGCGACCTCGTTGAACCCACCGCCGAGGCCCCCAAAGAGTCACCGAGGTTTCGGAAGGTCGGGCCGTTGCTACCGAGCCTTCCTGTCGTCGAGGTTTCGGTCCAACAGTCGCTGATACTTGGGAAGGGTCCCCTAGGTCTTTATTTATTGTCAATGATGGCGTCGACGTGAAATCGAAGATTCTGGGGAATGGCCAATTAACAGAAGTAATCCCATTACAATTGAGACCTGGCTTGACTTAAAAAAACAGCCAATCAAGGACGACTCCGTTGAAAACGACTACTAACGAATCCTCGCCACGCAGCCCGCAGCGCGATGCCTGACGACTAGCCACCGCTTCCCAGGCAAATCGCTATGCCACAACCACGTAATTCCATTTTCGGTTTAAACGGAAAACGCTGGTTCACGGCATGATCCTATCAACAACGTTGCAACGGGTTGGGCTTCGTACGACGAACATCATATCCAGAACTTGGAATGCAACACAAGGATGCTCCGCGATGATGACTTCACAGAGGTCCAACATTCCCTTTAAGCTGTAGTCGAAATCCAGCTCATTGCCCTCATACAGGAAGCGGGCGGGGGAGGGGGGTGTAAGCGCTCTTTCAGTGAAGCGTACACTACTATTCTATTCCCAATTGCTCGTACCGCTCTAGCTACATGACAAGAACTCTTAGCATTGTGGGCCGTAAACCAAAACGAGCTTTCTCTACGGAAGTACGGCGCCAAGACGGAAAGAAGACGGTGACAGGCCGCTGGACAACGAAATTCGGTGAAGGACATTACTCGGAACCTCGATTCTATTTCAAAAGTACGCACGGCAATTCCAAGCTGTCTTTGTGAGCATGTTGGAATGGGGAGATCTGTGAACAACATGGAGAGCGTAGACATACACTATTACAGCCACATATTCGAGGAGATATACTGTATATCTACAGTCCTAGCCGATTCTTTTCCAAGCTCTAGCGATGCGGAAAAATACCTTGCTGTTCACACCAAAGGCATTTGAAGACGAGCTCAAGACCCAGTTCGACAACTTTCCCAAAGGCCGTACAGTTTACCGTGTGAAGCGCACAAGGCGAGTGCAGAAAGCGGCAGACGGGTTTCTTGATGCGAGAAATATTTAGACTAATGCAATGAGGTTCGCCGACCACATGAAATGGCGGAACAAGAATAAACCAGACTCCGGATGGTTGCAGGGACGGCATTCGACTTCTCGCCGCAAAGTCGAAGCCCACACGTAGCAACAGTTGCATAGCGAGATCGGCTTCGGTGTCCACATGGGAGGCCTCGATGGAGAGTAAGAGCATCTGTTTCAAACGACGTTCGACAGGGCGCAACGAGGCCTTGTACTCCGCTTCTTTCGTTCAGGTTGGTTCTGGAGGACACAGCGGTGGCTTGAGATATGAGTGGAACGCCAGATTCAACGTGATATTCAAGTGATCAGCAACATTGTGCTGAGCATCAGTGAGATTGCTCTCGAGCACCGTTCAAAGGGAAATGACGCTTAAAGGTCAAGCACATTGTGTCGCTCTTCATCGACAACGTCTGCAACAAGATACCACCGCCCAGGCGCTCACATGGTTCTTCGTCAACCAACAGCTTCCAAGTACACGAGCAGTGGCCAACTCTGCAATCTCTTTGCGATTAGCAGCCACCACATCATGACGTTGCGTATTAATAACTAAGGAGTCAGTACTAGTCAACCCCAAACACGCGGCTCGCAACACAACGTTGTCCGATGGTGAGGATGCCGCAAGTCTGGGGACCTGATGCTGAAGCGTTCAAACCCGAGCGGTGGATCGATTCCGATACGGAGAATGTGACGGAATTGCCGTCAGCGACAACATGTTGCAGACGACAACCCCGTCAATACGTTTTGAGACTATCCAGATTATGCTGGATAACTGGCTATCTTTATGGTAGTAAACATACATACATAAAGCGTTCCTATTGGTCGAGGGCTTCAAGTTCAAGATTACACCTTCTAGGTGTCTCAAGAACGTCCCATAATCTTTACTCTGATTGGCTCTTAAATTCTACGGATTTGAAAGAATCCAGTTATTGATGGATTCTTGATTATGGGACGCATCAAGAAGATTCAAGATTCGAGCTACGTTTCCAGTTAGGAGCTGTTCATTGGTAGAATTAGGATTCATATGGACTTAGAGAATTGATAGGCTTTAGGATGGGAACTGGATTTCCCTTTGCGTTTCCCCAACGCGCGCTAGCAAGATAAACCCGCCAGATCAATCTCACTTCTCAATTTACTCTCCAAGTGCCAAGGCTCCTCCTCCCTCCGACTACAGCTCCGCCCGCAGCAACACCGCCGTCTCGCTCAACGCTCCTCGCCCGCGCTAGTTGTTACATAGTAGCACTTGTCGCGTCAAGCTTCGGTTCAAGTACAAGAGCTCAAGTCGGGGTGCTCGTGGCCACATAGTGGGAAGCGAGTCATCCTGTGGTTGTTTGCGTGAGCCACGTAGTGGGGATCGCTAGATCACAAAGGGTATTGGCTTTAGCACGAACTTTAACGTTCGGTGGCTAGTTGGTGTGGTTGCACGCTAGTGTGGTTGACACATTTGGAACTCCTTTCTGTCGGACGGTAAACGGGCTTAACGCTTCGGCTAGACCCACCGCAGGAACCCACGGAGTGTAAATTCCATTTAGATACCCACTTGGTTGTGCTTGATCTACATCCGTTGCTACTGCATCTGTTTCAGTCTGCTCCCTTGCATGGGTAAGCGAAAGACTCGCGAGCCTGACACGCCGTTCACAAAGACCACCGAGTTACTGACCGATAGTCACGAGCAACTTGATAAGCTCCGAACAGACTTGTGGTTGACTACGGTGAAGCAGCTTAAGCTAGTCCAACTTGTCCGGAACCAAATCCCGGATTGTAAGGACGCAGCTGCCCGAAACGTATTACACGACACTTCGGAACTGCTAAAACATCGTGTCCAGCAGACCCAGTCAATTCTGGAAGGGACTTTTGATCACTCCATCGCACTGTACAAGAAAGCCAAGGAAGCCAAGGAAAAGAAGCTCTGAAGCAGTCAAAAAGTCCAAGAAGCGTAGAGTCGTAAAGAAGAATTGACTTAGTCCTTTTTCTTAATTACCTCCAATTTAGGGTTTTCGGTAGAAAATTATAAGGAGTGCTGAGAAGTCCAGCTATCATGGCCACTAGACGTAGTCGTGGAGCTGAGCACCCATCACCGAACCCTCGTCCTCGCTGGCAGAGCAGAGTAAATGCTGCGAGTGATTCAGAGGCTACCCATCCGGCTACACGTTCAAGTACACGCAATAATCAGGCCAATTCAGCTACTGCAGACGCTGCCGCTGCCCAAGGTCCTTCGGGGCCGGACACGATGTCCATGCAGCAGTTGTTAGTGTATATAACGCAACAGCAGCAACAGTATCAAGGCCAAATGCAAGCACAGATGCAGCAAGCTAATGAACGCTTCGAGTATCTCGTCGCGTCCATGGGTGATCACAAGAAGAAGGACCCTCCTGTTTATGAGGGAAAATATGGCGAAGACATTGAGTTGTGGATCTTTGCCACGGAACAGTACTACGCCAACAAACGCCAGTTAATGGAAGCAGAGTCGTCAGATTTTGTGACGCTAATATCCAGCAACCTGGGCAAATCCGTGTTGAATTGGTATCGCGCCTTTATAGCGGACTGTGAGCGTGTGAATGTTCACAAGACGTGGTCACTGTTCAAGAGCCAGTTGCGTACGCGCTTCAGACCTAAGGACTTTGAATATGACCTTCGCGAGCGTATGTTTCACTTGAAGCGAAAGGAGACAATTCATGAGTATGTCTCCAAATTCCAAGACTTGTTGTCTCAGACCGAGTTGGATATCAGTGAACTGGAAAAGCGTTTCTTTTTCCAGAACGGACTACGCGAAGAAACAGCGAAGAAGATCAAGGAAGAAAGTCCTGGTACGCTACAAGAGGCTATTGAAATTGCCTCTAACTTCGAGTTTGCACATTACTCGGGAAACCACCTCGAGCTCCGTCCAAGCAACCTACAGGAAAGGATGCATCAAGTTCTCGTCCACCCAAGCAGAAGCAACAATCAGCGAAACGATCTGAGAAGAAGGGCAAGAAGGACGACTGGACGAAGACAGCTACGTGCAACAATTGTGGGGAGAAGGGACATATCTCGCCGCAGTGCAAGAAACCTAAAAGTAAAGAGGCTAATCGCTTTATGAGCGGATCGGTGTATGCAATTCTCGAAGTCGAAGCTCAAGCGTACAAAAATGAAGATCAGAAGGAAGAAGTCTCTATCTTCATTGACAATGGAAGTAGCCTTAACGGCGTGACCGAAGAATTGGTCAAGAAACTCGAACTGGAAGTCACAGAGCACGAACTTATGCAAGTCGACTTAGGATATGATCAAATCGTCCATCGTCGCCGTTGCACTGTTGACATGAACTTAGCCATTCCTGGCTTTCCAGTTTCGTTGAAAACCTTCCAAGTTATGCCTGTTCCGGAGAAGAAAGACGTCGTACTAGGTATGGTGTGGCTCCGTGAGCAGAACCCAGATATTAACTGGGAAACGTTGCAAATCAAACCTCGCAACAATACAACAGCCAGTCCGATTCAAGTCAAACTGTTCAGCCCGACCAAACGTCCAGCAAGACGAGTAGCTCGAAGACGCTATTCTCGCTTGGATAAAAGTCGCGAGATTTTCAACTTCTATCGCCATCACGGTCACCAAGAACAACACGGCTCTACGAAGATCATTTCGTCGAACCAGTTTCTTCGAATGCTTCGAAAGGACAAGGACATTGAAGCTGTATTCATGATCAATCCCCATGACTCCGAGAAGGCGGAACGCTTCAAGAGTCAAGGTTGGGAGGCTCTCAAGGACAATCCTGCGTATCCAGTATTGCGCAAGTATGAGGACACAGTTTTCCGTACGGAACTCCCTAATGAGACGCCACCGGTACGTGAAGGTATCGAGCATGAGATCCTGCTGAAACCTGGAACTTATCCAGTTTCGGTGAAGCAGTGGCGCCAAAGTCCTGAGCAACGCCAGATTATACAAGACTGGACCAAAGAAATGGTCCAGGCAGGCATTATACGACCAAGTACGTCAGCTTTTAGTGCACCAACGTTCTGTGTGAAGAAGCCAGTTGGATGGCGTATCGTGCACGACTTTCGTCAGCTGAATCTAGCGACAATCTTGCCAGCAATCCCAATGCCGCGGAAGGAAGATACCTTTGACGCGATGGCAGGCAGCTTTTGGTATTCGTGCATGGATCTACTCTGGGGATATTACCAAGTCAAGCTAAGGGAATCCGATATACCCTTTACAGCGTTTTCGACTCCAGGCGGTCTTTTTGAATACCTCGTCACTCCCATGGGACTCAGTGGTAGTCCAGGAACGTTTAATCGCCTTTTACAGAAGGTTTTCCGGGATTTACGTGACGTGATGCGAATCTATTTCGACGACATCTATGTGTTCACTAAAAGTGAAGATGTCTCTGAGCACCTCGAGGCTTTGGATCGAGTGCTCAAGCGCTGTGAAGAGCAGAAGCTCTACATCAAGTTGTCCAAATGCCAGTTTTGCCTGGATGAAATTCCATGCCTGGGCGACTTTGTTGGGCGCAACGGTGTCCGTATGGACCCAGATAAGGTCAAGATCATTGCCGATTGGCCTATTCCAAAGACAAAGAAGCAAATGGAAAGGTTCTTGGGGACAACTGTGTACGTCTCCAGATTCTGCAAGGATTTTGCTCAATTTGCAGGTCCTTTGCATGAAAGTATCAAGGGCAAACGGTCTCGTGAGCCAATCCAGCTCACTGAAGACCAATTGCGATGCTTTGAAGAACTCAAGCGTCGCTTATCGTCTCCACCTGTCCTCAAACTTTCTGATTTTTCAAAGCCTTTTGGCATCAGGATGGACGCCTCGAACTTCGCGATCGGGGAGTCTTGTTTCAAAACGAGGGAGGGTTGGAACATCCAATTGCTTTTACTGGTCGAAAGATGAAACCCGCTGAGCTGAATTACCCAGTTCGCGAACAAGAGCTGCTCGCAATTATGCATGCTCTGAAGACATGGCGCGTCTATCTATTGGACAAGCCGTTTACTGTCGAAACCGACCACAAGAGTATTGAGATGATTCTGACACAGAAGACGACTAACCGAAGGATTGCCCGTTGGTTCAATGAACTTGCTGAGTTCCAGCCACTATTCAAGTGGATTCCTGGAGAAACCAATACTGTAGCAGATGCGCTATCAAGAAAGCCAGACTTCGAGCACAAGGCCGCTCAAGTCAGCCTAAAAGAACTTCTTGAGTCTGCTCAAAACCGCGAAATTGTGGCGACGATGGTTGCCTCAAAGGTGACTGTCGCTCAATCAGCTAAGCAGATGTACTCAAGGAAGAAGGAACTGCTATGGATTATCAAACGTCTGAATGAAGGTGTCTCGATGCCATGTTATTCAATCAACGACGGCGTCTTATACTATCAGACAGGCGAAGATGAGACTCCACGTTTATACATTCCAGACGACGAAGATCTCAAGAATCGCGTTATCTGTGAAAACCATGACTCAGTGTCAGCTGGTCATCCTGGGTATTATAAGACCTATTTGGCTGTTCGCGAAAAGTACTATTGGCCAAGAGTGTCCAAGTATATCCAGCGCTATGTCAACACGTGTGAGATGTGTCAGCGCAACAAGGCTAGGCAAACAAAGCCACCAGGACTACTCCAATCGTTGGATGTTCCAAGAGGCAGATGGACTGATATATCCATGGATTTCATCGTGTCTCTTCCATCGACTAAAGAAGGATACAACTCGATTATGGTCATTGTTGATCGTTTGACCAAGCGAGCCAAGTTCATTGCAACTAAGACAACAGAAGATTCTACGGAAATCGCAAACGTGTTCATGAAGAATTACGTCAAGGACCATGGCATGCCCAAGACCATTGTGTCCGATAGAGACACCAAGTTTACGTCTAAGTTTTGGCAAGCAACTATGACAGCTATGGGAACGCAGCACAAATTATCGTCTGCATTCCGACCCCAAACTGACGAACAAACGGAAAGAACAAACCGTTTCATTGGAGACTATCTCCGAGGTGTCGTTAGTCCAGCCCAAAATGACTGGAATGACTATCTCCACTTGGCAGAAATTGCCTACAATCGACGTGTACACTCTACGATAGGGATGTCACCGTTCGAAGCAGATCTAGGATATATACCCTACATGCCAGATGATGTGGCAGCAGATCCAGAGTTTAAGAAGTTGGAGAAATCAGCGCAAGAGTTTTTGCTTCGACAAGAAACTCTGCTCAAGATTGCACAAGATCGCATGAGCGAAGCGCAGGAGCGTATGGAGCATTACTACGACAAGAACAGACACGTGCAGGACTTTGAAGTCAACGATATGGTGTTGTTAGACGGAAAGAATATGGACATCCGTCACAAGGGATATGCCCAGTCGAAGAAGCTCGCTCCAAGATACATTGGACCGTTTCCAGTGTTGAAGAAGATCTCGAAGGATTCCTATGAGTTGGGATTATCGAAGGGATTGAAGATGCACCCGGTGTTTCACACATCACTACTAAAACCGTACAAGAAGGACACCAATCGTAAGCAGAAGGTGAACAAAGTGGTGTTAGCCGATGGCTCCGAGGGACAACTCGTTGAGGCCGTAATTGGTCATCGCAAGTACAAGGGAAACCTCAGTACAAGGTTTGGTGGCTTGGCGAATCGAAGTCAGAGGCCACCTGGGAGCCCGTGAAGAATCTAAAGCAGATTCCCGGCCTCATTGATCTCTATTGGGGAACCAAGAAGAGACCGAAGCCATTTTCGAAATAGGCGTCTTCTTGAAGAGAGGTCATGTGACGGAATTGCCGTCAGCGACAACATGTTGCAGACGACAACCCCGTCAATACGTTTTGAGACTATCCAGATTATGCTGGATAACTGGCTATCTTTATGGTAGTAAACATACATACATAAAGCGTTCCTATTGGTCGAGGGCTTCAAGTTCAAGATTACACCTTCTAGGTGTCTCAAGAACGTCCCATAATCTTTACTCTGATTGGCTCTTAAATTCTACGGATTTGAAAGAATCCAGTTATTGATGGATTCTTGATTATGGGACGCATCAAGAAGATTCAAGATTCGAGCTACGTTTCCAGTTAGGAGCTGTTCATTGGTAGAATTAGGATTCATATGGACTTAGAGAATTGATAGGCTTTAGGATGGGAACTGGATTTCCCTTTGCGTTTCCCCAACGCGCGCTAGCAAGATAAACCCGCCAGATCAATCTCACTTCTCAATTTACTCTCCAAGTGCCAAGGCTCCTCCTCCCTCCGACTACAGCTTCGCCCGCAGCAACACCGCCGTCTCGCTCAACGCTCCTCGCCCGCGCTAGTTGTTACAGAGAAGCTATTTAGTGTCTCGCCGTACAAAGTCTCGTCGTTCAAAGCTGGCCCTTGCATGTGTCTGGGCAAGAGTCTAGCGATGCCAGAGACGAAGGCGGTCGTGGTGGGATTGCTGAGCAAGCTCCACATCGAAGTGCAGAACCCCAAGGACGTCCCGTACGATCTGTTGATCACTCTGCCGATTAAAGGCGCCTGAATGTCACGAGCAAGCTGCCCTCCTAGCGCTTGCTAGTGGCGTCTACATGTAGTGAAGACAGATCTATCCGTTGATTCACCCTCAAGGGGTTCAAACGTTCCAAACTCACTTCACTTTCACTTCGTACAGCATTTAATCACTTCGACTTTTGCTGCCAAGGACACAAGTCTTGACTCCATGCTGACGGCTGACCAACTGCTCGACAAAGTCTCGTCCAGCGTTGCAGTGGCAGCGCTGGGAGGACTCATCGCCTAGCCTGTTATTTGGTACTTGCTAAGGGCTTCCAATGGCCACCAACAAGGAACTCGGAAGGTGTTGCGGCCCTCGACGACACTGCCGTTGCTCGAGAACACGCTGGATGTGATCAAGAACATGCCAGTTCGCCACGACTGGATCACCTCGCTGTGCAAAGAAGCCAAAGGAGAGCCAGTCATGATCCGGGCTTTAGGCATGCCCGACGGGACGTTGGTGTCGACCCCGCAGGCGTTTGAAGACGTCATGAAGAACCAGTTCCACAACTTCCTGAAAGGCCCAACGGTGGCCGAATACACGCGCGAGTTGTTCGGCCAAGGCATCTTCGCTGTTGACGGCGATAAATGGTACACCACCAACGCAAGACAGCGAGCAACCTGTTCACGATGCGAGTTCTTTGAGACTCCATGACGATCACCATTCAACGCCATCTCGTCGTCATGGAGCAGATTTTCCATCGGGCAGCGCAGGCAAATGAGACCGTCGACCTCTTCCGACTGCTGTATCGCTTCACGTTCGAAGTATTCGCTGAGATTGGCTTCGGTGTGCAGATGAACAGCCTGGATTCCGATAAGGAGCATCCGTTCCAAGTGGCGTTCGACCGATGCCAACAACCTTTGCTACAACGGTTCCTTCGTCCGAAATGGTTCTGGAAAGCGCAGTAATGGCTTGGCGTGGGGATGGAGGGACAACTGCAACGGGACATGAGTCTGGTCAACTTGACCATCCTCGACATCGTGACGAAGACACTTGAAAACCATTCGACGAGGGCAAAACAGCAAGGCAAAGTTAGCAAATCCTCGTCTCGCTATTCCTCGACTCAACCAACGTAGACGAGAAGTTGGACGCTTTATACATCCGTGATATCGTCATGAACTTCATCATCGCGGGTCGAGACATGACGGCGCAAGCTCTCAGCTGGTTCTTCTACTGCCTCACTCAGAACCCACGTGTCGAAAACAAAATTCGACAGGAGATCGCCACCAAGGTGCCCAATCTGTTGCAAGGACAGTGCAGTCCGTCCATAGAGAAAGCCACCAGCCTCGTGTATGTCGAGGCAGCTTTAAAGGAGACGTTGCGACTGTATCCGTCCGTCCCCATCGTCGGCAAAGAAGCTGTCCACGATACCGTCCTGTCGGATGGAACTTTCATCGCGGCAGGCGCGAAAGCTGTCTTACCAATGTACGCAATGGGTGTTCTGCCACACCCACTGGATGTCACTTAGTCGTCAGGGTGCAGCAGAGTGTATGCTACGGGTGCTGTGGTCAGAAGTGAGCGTGCGTGCGAGGACGGACGTGCCTGCGTGCGTAGGTGTTCAGCCAGAGACAGTAGCTAGAAGAGAGGGCAACGAGGAGGCCCGAGAAAAGTAAAAACCAAAAGAGAAATAAACCCCCAGTTTCCAACTGGCCAAGAACTGCACAAGTGCAGTGCGTTTAGGGCGAATCCAGATCAAAGTTAACTTTAGTTCAGCGAGTTCGACTACGAGCTGTTCTTGTGATGGAGGTTCCTCCCCAAGCAAGACTCCGCCGGCGGTGCCAGCGGCAGATCCTGGAGACGAAGGACCCCGTCAACACCGAGACAAACGCGGTCTTTGCGAAAGACGCGTGGGTCGGTCAAGCGGCAGTCACGGCTGGGACAAGGCCTGTTTCGGTCGAGATCGCCTAGGCGGACTTCGGACACCGCGGCAGCAAGACGTGGTCTTAGCCACGGCGTGTCGACGTTAAGACGCGACCCATTTCGTTCCCCTTCACCAAGGCGGTCTTGGGAACCGACCGTCGGAATGGGTGGTGATGGTGCTGGAGGTGCTGCGCAGGGTACCGCGGGAGGTGGTCTTCCTGGTGGCTCTGGTAGTGCTAGTGGCGGAGGTGGCCAGCCACCTGCTCGTCACGACGAAGATGACGAGTCCGATGACTCGGACTCAGATGTGGACATGACGGATGTGAGCAAGCTCGTGAGCAACGCGCCGGCACTTCCTCGAGCTCCCCAGTACAAGGGACGGACGATGGCAGAACGCAGGGAGTTCATGCGAGCGTATCAGACGTATTGTTTTGCGCTGAGCGCGTACGACACGGAGCTCAACCGCCCGTACGTAATGCCCGTCAAAAACTGTGTTGAAGCGAGGACGCTGAGGCGTATATGCTTCTACGAGCTGGAGACGAGTGTTGAAGCGGTGACTGAAAAAATGCTAGTCGATTATTTTCTGGAAGCGCGTGTTCCCGAACATGATGATGATTACACTTCCGTTGACAAGGATATGAAGTCCTTGAAAATGGATGTGTCACTTCCTGATGCTGTATCGCGCGTGGAGAAACTGATTGACGATATGGAGCTCATTTTGATTCGTCATAACATGGACCACGTCATTCGGCAGCGCGAGCCGAAGAAACTTGTGATGTACTTAGTAGCTGCCCTGGCACCGCCCGCTTTCAAATTAGCGGTGGAGCGAAAACTGGCGCAAGAGCAGTATAAGTCGTACAAGAAGGACGTGGTGCGGTTTTCGAAGTGGATCCGAGATCTCCTTCGTGGCTACATTATGTGGGAATCTGCTGTCGGCCCAGTGGCGTCAACTGCCACGAAACCCAAGGACCAACCTAAGGCAGCAGGCTCCCAGTCAAACCACCCTGGACCTGGTCAGCATAAAGGTGGGCAGCCTAAAGGGCGACCGCAACCGAAGCCGGGGCAACAGCAGAAGCCACCTGGGACTAATCCACCCGGGGTAAAACTCCAGCAACCCCCGCTGCGAGCGATGGCTCTGGTAAGCCATCTACGGCCCCGGTGTTTCCCTGTCTGAAGTGTAATTCCATGGAGCATCGGGTCAGAGATTGCCCCAATGCCACAGAAAGCGAAGCCAAGGAGCTGGTTGCGACTTGGCGTGCTGAGAAGAAAGAGAAGACGAAAAAATCTCAAAAATCAGAGTTCCAGCAGCTACAGAAGGGAAAAAGCATTCTGGCGACTTACTAGGTGACGATGATGACGGTTGTGTAGATGCTACTGTGGATATGGTGTCAGTCCGTGCGGCTCTGATCGATTCGGGCGCAGATGATACTGTTGTTAGCGGCGGTGTTGTCCGCCGCCTGGAAGCTGAAGGCCATTTTGTACTAATTGCGCATGTAGAATGTACCCTTCTGCCGTTTGGTGACAAAACGTTGTCGGTCTCCCGTCAGGCTCTGTTTGATGAGGTTATCCTGATGACTTCTGCAGGACCATTGCGGCTCCGCAACCTAAAGAGTTGGATTTACGATGCTGATGACACCTTATTACTTGCGATTGGCAGACCCGTGATGATACGGCTGGGCTATTCTACCGATGGCTTACTGGTGAAGGCGTTGCAGAAAAACCGGTGTGGGATTTAGGTGCTTCGAGCGAATCCCTGGTGCTATCAGAAGAGAGCGAAAGTCACAAAGCCCAACAGGAGCCGAAAATGGTGCGCATTCAGCAGTTGCGAGAATGTGTTAGGCTAGAGGATACCGATATAGCCGTACCAGATGAAAAGGAATTTCGCGCGGCGACCCCAAAGCTTCAGTTTGACAAGGTGTCAGCTTCCCAGGAGGTGCACAGACTCTTGGAGGCTGCGGTCCAAGATGCAGTCGGCCAGGGACTTCCACCTTCAGCAGCCAAAGAGCTGCGTCGAATTGTCTTCAAGTACGAAGACGTTTTTAGGCTCGAGTTCGGTGGCGATCCACCCGTGAAAGTTCCACCTTTAACGGTGCGACTTAAGCCTGGTGCACAGCCAGTCAAGTGCAAGGCTCGTCGTTACCCGCCACTCCATCGGGAATTCCTAGATCGCCACGTCGAGGAGCTCGTGAAAGCTGGCCTACTGTATGAAAATCACCGCAGCCGCTGGGCATCGCCCGCGCTGGTGGTCCCGAAGCAAGATGACCTGCGAATGGTGGTTGATAATCGGCGTGTCAATAAATGCACGGAGGCCATGACGTGGCCGATGCCAAATCTCGAAGTCGCACTGAGCGAACTTGAAGGTTCTGAATTCTACTTCGTACTCGACTGGTTTCGAGGGTATTGGCAGTTGCTCTTGGCGCTGGTTTGCCGGGAGATGTACAGCATAATGACACACAAGGGATTTATACACCCACACGGGTCCCCATGGGTGCAACAGATTCAGTAGCTCACTGTCAAGGAGCTGTGGAGAAGGTGTTCGGTGACTATTTGTATCGTGGTGTCCTTGGTTGGCTTGACGACATCCTCGGATACGCATCAACCATTGCCGGTCTGCTCACTCTGCTGGAAAAAGTTTTAGAGCGGTGCGCAGAATTCGGTTTGAAACTTCATCCTAAGAAATGCCACTTCTTCACGCGCCAAGTCAAATGGTGCGGAAGAATGATAAGTGGGGAAGGAATCTCACACTGCCCTGAGCGAGTGGCAGGATTAGTGGAAATGCCTGTGCCAAAGACAGCGGCGGATCTACAACAGCTACTTTGTGCGATCAATTGGATGCGCACAAGTATTCCAGATTATGCTAAGCGTACGGGTGTCCTTTACAAGCTTTTGGACGCGGCAGCCACTGCTGCGCAGAGTCGAAAAAGAACCAACTAGCTCACATCAAGTTGTGTGACGTTGGCTGGGATCGCGTACATGAAGATGCAGTTGCAGCTCTGAAGAGCGCTTTACTTGAGATGGTGCCGTTAGCTCACCCTCAAGCTTCGGCAGTGGTGTGTCTTTTTACTGACGCGAGCGCTGACTATTGGGGCTCAGTGGTGACCCAGATCCCAAGTGAAGATGCAGGAAAACCTCTTGAGGAGCAACGCCATTTACCTCTTGCTTTCTTAAGTGGCAAATTTGTTGGTGCCTCTTCACGTTGGCCGACGGTGGAGAAGGAAGTGTTTGCGATAATTGAATCGTGCAAGCGTTTGGAATATTTACTGTTGAGACCTGGTGGATTTACCATTTTCACAGACCACAGGATCTTGATGTACATTTTCAATCCCGAAGTGTTTGACAGTGGTATTGCTCGCTATCAAGCGGATCGACTGCAGCGCTGGTCAATCGTGCTATCACTATTCCCTTATGTTATCGAGCATATTGCCGGGGACGAAAACGTTTGGGGTGACTTGCTGTCACGCTGGGGTGCGTCCGATTTGGCATCTCGTGCTGCCACTTTAATTCGAGTGACAGTAATTGCTATTTCCAGTGAATTTCCCGTCTCACCGCTGCAAGCTTCGGACTTTGCCTGGCCTTCACTGACAGAAGTTCGAGAGTTGACTAAGGAAGTCGTTACGGTGGAGGAGGGAGCGTCGGAGCCAACGCCTCCTAAGACGTCTGTAGCGAATTTGCACTGGGATGGTACCGCCGAGATTTTTCGTGATGACAAAAAGCGTGTTTGGATACCTCCTAACGCTACAAGTTTCCAGACACGTGTGTGCATCGTGGCCCACGCCGGAACAGCGGGTCATCGTGGCGCGGCAACGACGCTGCAACATCTGAGCGAGTATTTTGTGTGGGACAACATGGAGAAGTCCGTACAGTCGCTGTTGAAAATCTGTTTGCACTGCATGCGCGTGGACGGATCGATCGTGCCAAGACCATTTGGCGAGGCTATCCATGCCACAAAACCGAATGAGGTCTTGCATTTTGACTTTTTGAGCATGCCGACGAGCTCTGATGGGTTGTCGTACATCCTTGTTCTGAAGGACGACATGTCCGGTTTCGTGGAATTGGTTCCGTGTGCGTCAGCATCAAGCGTTGAGGTGTTTCATGCGCTTACCGACTGGTTTAAGCGGTTTGGAGTTGTTTATCAGTGGGTTTCGGACCAAGGATCACATTTCAAAAACACGGTAATTGAGCAGCTCCGGAAGCAGTTTGGAGCCAATCACCACTTTGTTACTGCGTACACGCCATGGGCTAATGGCAGTGTGGAAGTTGTGAATCGGCTGGTCCTGCACTGTATCCGTGCTTTGATGAGTGAACAGAAATTGGCTATCCAGCAATGGCCGGTAGTATTACCTGTTGTACAAATGGCGCTGAACCAAATGCCCGCTGATCGGCTTGGTGGGATTGCTCCGGTCACTGCTTTTACTGCGCTGACTCCACAGACTCCTGTCGCGGCCATACTGAAGCAGCCGGAACAGAAGGTAGTGAGTGTTGACTGGGTCGTCGACAAGCAGAAACAGCACTTGAGCGAGGTGCAGGATTCCCTAGAGAAAATGCACAAGAAACTAGCGGAAACGAGCGAAAAGCGTCGGACACAAGCAAGAAAACGTCACGCAGCGCGGTCAGGCGTTGTATTACCAAAGTTTTCCGTGGGAGATTTTGTATTGGTGGGCCAAGTATTTTCTCGTGCAAATAAGCTTGCGATCCAGTGGAAGGGGCCTCGCAGAATTGTCAAGACTCTCAATGATTACACTTTTGAAGTACAGAACATGGTTGAGCCATTCGACATTCATGTGGTCCATGCGTCTCGAATGAAGCTGTATGCAGAAGCAGGTCTTGAGATGACGGAGGATCTTGTGGACCACATTATCCATGGCGAAGGAGGACATCTTGTCGAGAAGTTCCTGGAGTGTCGCTATGGACGTGAACGCAAGGCATGGGAGATTAAGGTGAAGTGGTATGGCCTCGACGAGTTGGAAGCCTCGTGGGAGCCCGCTCAGATCATGCTCGAGGATCAACCGGACCTTGTGAAGAAGTTCATCGACGAGAGTTTAACGGGTGAAGCTGTGCGCAAGATGGCAACTGCATTGGGAATTGCTGCTGATGCTGATGCTGTGCCATTACGCCGTCGTCGTGGTACGAAGCCGTAACAACGCAGTGTGTTGTTTACGTTGTCGTTTGTTTACTACGTGTATCTTCCCGCAGTTCGAAGGGAAGTGTTCTGCCACACCCACTGGATGTCACTTAGTCGTCAGGGTGCAGCAGAGTGTATGCTACGGGTGCTGTGGTCAGAAGTGAGCGTGCGTGCGAGGACGGACGTGCCTGCGTGCGTAGGTTTTCAGCCAGAGACAGTAGCTAGAAGAGAGGGCAACGAGGAGGCCCGAGAAAAGTAAAAGCAAAGAGAAATAAACCCCCAGTTTCCAACTGGCCAAGAACTGCACAAGTGCAGTACGTTTAGGGCGAATCCAGATCAATGGGCCGCATGCCGTACGTCTGGGGACCTGATGCGGCTGAGTTCAAACCGGAGCGATGGATCGATCCCCAAACGGGCGAAGTCATCTCGGTCTCGCCGTACAAGTTCGTTGCTTTTAACTCGGGTCCGCGCTTGTGTCTTGGGAAAACGTTAGCGATGTTAGAGATGAAGTTAATCGTGGCGTCTCTACTGAGCAAGTACCGAGTCAAATTGGAGCACCCTCAGGACGTGACTTACGTCGTTTCCATCACGCTACCGATGAAAGGCAAGCTCGACGCGAAAATCAAGATGGTCGCCCGTGCCGAGTCTTGCTGAGTTGGCACTGCTGGATTTCTTTACCAGCTTCTTCACATGAGTTTGGACAGCACTGATAAAAAAGTTGGATTGTTGGATTGCATGTTTTCTTCTGCCTAGCTGTCTTCGCTCGACCTAGCAGTGGTGGTCTTCCTACAAGTAATTTTTGAGAAATTAATGGAGAAGTTCAGCCCCACAGAGATTGGGGAATCGTTGCACCCTTTATAAAGGACGCTGAAAGTCATTCTCGCTGAAGGTAGGCCGTGTCTGTGAGTGCAGCAATAGCCACTAGATCCCACGTGAATCCGCGCTTGTCGTACTTGAATGTCCACACAATCATATTCACCTGTCTACAACGTACAGAAGCTGCAATTCCTGCAAACAAGTTATGT
Source organism: Phytophthora quininea (assembly GCA_011947345.1). Lineage (NCBI taxonomy): Eukaryota > Oomycota > Peronosporomycetes > Peronosporales > Peronosporaceae > Phytophthora > Phytophthora quininea. The sequence goes on along the minus strand of JAAVTG010000574.1, from coordinate 38,630 downwards.
GCATTCACATTGTCGTAAAACCATTGCAGCATTTTCAAATTGTCCTGCTTCGCAGCAGCAGCATCCATCGCTTCTGATGTTTTCCGGGTCTCAAAAGTAGCTCTCCACCATTCCAGAATCGCTAGTTGCTGTTGGATAAACGAGTCCCGATGGCATACTTAATGCCAGCTTCTTGTTCCCCTAGAAACAAATCGGGTGAGCCGTCAATCTGTCGCGCTCCACGAGCCACTTCATTTGTTCCACGTTATTTTATTGGAAAGCAAACGCCACCAAACGTTCAAGGCGTGAGGGATTTTGCGGCCAAAGCTCATGCACATACCGCACCCGCTCCCAATGGCCATTTCTAGCCGCGGAATTAAGTAGGTTGTCATCAATAGGACTGATCTCACGAGGTCCGCTCGTCTCTACTATCTGCAGAACCCCAACACGTCCAACTTGGGCAATCTCTCCTTAAACTTCTCGATAAACAGGACACCCCGGGAAGCGGTCCAGAAGTCACTGGATCATGGTCAAATCCTTCAGTTTCGACGATCGATCTATTGAACTCCAAGCGAAAATAACGGGGCTCAGTGTAGACAAGTTTTCCGATTGTCCAGGAATCGTTTTGTAAATCTTCCAGTCGTGATGATTTAACTAATATGACAGCCACATCAATCGTCGAAATGAAGGTTTTTAAAGGTGTTTTCAGTTTGTTCAGATCAAATGCACGACTGGGGCGTCCTTAGAATTCACGGTACCGCTTCCTGGCGCTTACCTCACGCGTTGCAGACGAGTTTTGGAGGACTGCACGCTCACTTTCGGACAAGAACCGCCTGACTTCCACGAGGTGGTGTTTGTTCGCGAGGATCTTGAAGTCTCTAGGTCCAACTGCGGCCCACGTTCTAGTAGCCATCTTAGCAGTGTGGTCGAGTGTCTCGCAGCAATTTTCAAGTGATCCTCAAACTTAAAATCTTCGCTGTGTGTGACAAAGCACTCGACCAACTCTGGATGTCCTCGTTCCAACACGATGCTCAATATACTTGTTACAAGTTCATTTTGATATACCCATGCTTGCGGAACCATGTCGACGCGTCCAATATGTGGCACTTCGCGTCTTGCTGCTGCTTTGAGCTGCGTCCTCTCATTCTGTCCAGCGTTTTCCGAGTCCACTCTAAAAGCTCGAACCAAAACCCAACTTTAAAACGTCTCTTTCGCTTTGACACATGAGGTGCCAGCAACTTTATCACCGCCAAGCGACCAACTTCCGCAGCATCTCGCAGTGCCTGGTTGACGATTTGAGATTGGAATTTACTGTTATTATCGTAGAGAAAGCAGAACATTTTCATGTGTCCATTCCACGCAGCTTGGATCAGTCCTTCTTCAGTGTATCTCTCCGAGCGATTCTCAAGGAACCAACGGACAACGTCAAGATGACCACCACGTACAGCCTCGTCAACGGCTTTAGCCGTGCAGCCTTCAGATCGGTTCGCATGCAGCCATTTTACGACCTCAAGGTACCCTCTGGCAGCTGCAGAGTTTATGGCTTCGGTCGTACAGCCTTCGGGTCGATTTTGCTGAAGCCATCGAAGCAACGCCAGATTACCTGACTTCGCAGTAGCATCCATCAGATTTTTAGTACATTTCCCGCTGTACTGTTCATACAGCCACATCACTATATCGAGGTTCCCTACGTCAGCTGCTGGGTATAGCGCCTCATCCACCGCTTCAACGGTAAACATTTCCTCAAACTTCTCATGAAACCACTTCATCAGTTCCAACTTGCCAAAGCCCGCTGTAAGCTCTACACTTGTACAGTCGAAGGACCGCACGCCATGATCGAAGAGCCATTGACAAACCTCGACGTTATCTACGTACACCTGGTCTAAGAAGGCAAGACTGCCACCATTCCTGTGCAAGAAATTGGATCGCGCCAAGTTGTGCCCTGGGCACAGCAAACTCCATGAGTTCGGGGGAATAGTTCCCTCTCCCAGTAGCATGTAGCCACTTCATAATCTCAACACTGCCACACTCTGGAGCAAGTTCCATCATGTCCTTCGTTTCTTGTTGCCACGGTCCTCGGCCATCTTGACGATCTCTTAAAATCCACTGCAAGACGTGCAAGTGGCTTCCTCGAATAGCTGAAAAGATTGCCCGCTTCCAGTTTGGAGTCGTCCTCTGTAAGTAAAACTCGAGGACGTCGATCGGGTCCCCACGTTCACATGCAGCTGAGAACTCTCGGTTGTCTTTTAATTCATCATCCAGGAATCTATCCACTATATCGACCACTACTGGCCCGTAGTTGGGTAGGCATTCGCGACACACAAACTTCGTTGTCGTGCGTACTGGTGGAGAAGTCATTCTTGGGGGCTTGGCGATTTGAAAAGTGTGGTCGTAGTCATTTCTGCTACATGATGATTGAGGACTACTGCGACTACTGATTGATGTTTCGATGGCTGACCAAAAACATGAAACATGAATATGGTTGTAGCAGACAAAAGCCCCATACAAGTAAAAATCGTCTAGGTCGAACACGACGCTAGCAGCAGACCCAGACGGTGGTCACTAAGTAGCGTCTCCATCAGCTGCTTTAATGCACGATTAGGATGAAGCTGCACTTTGGTCAACGGAGCGCGTGTCAACGGGTCGAAGCACCCATTTACTTCCAAATGCTGTTCGATCATGGCGCGTTCATAAGTGTTTCCATCTGGGGTGGTGACTGGGTCATCCATCAGCTCCAGGCTCAACGGACAATGGAAGACCTCCATCATCTGAGTCAGTGTCTTCTCGGCGTCGCCACCAACCGCATCCTCTCCGGTTCGGTTAGCGCTCTCATCAGGGGACAATAACGTGTCGTAAAACCCCTGACGAAGCAGTCCTACAACTTTCATCTCCATCAGGATTGACTTTTTCAGCATTGCAGCAGACAATGGCGCGGTTGCAGCACTTGGCAGACTCACTGAAGTCGCGGAGGCCGCCACCGCACGGTCAAAAGCCTTCTCTAGTAACTCTAGAGACTCCTCGTACGCCTTCTGGATGCGTCTACACTTTCCCTTCCAGAGTAGAATGGAAGCTTCACTCTCTACCGACGCGCCAGTAATATCATGAGCTATCGACAGATACTGCCACGCATTCTCCGTTTCATCCAGCGCGTAAAAACATTTAGCACATGACACATACGCTCGGACACGCTGCCTGATTGTCTCTGCATCTTCGAGTTCATTACCTTTCGATGGGGACGAGCTGCACGTCGCGGCTTCTTGATAGCAAACAATGGCCGCCTGGAAATCACGCCGCACAAAACTGTCGTCACCTTTCGCGAGCTGGTGACGCATAAAAACGGATTATCGGGCGAAGTTTCAATTTCCAAGGCCTGCACCTGGACATCCGACGGAGATGCCGCCATAGCTGCAAGATAGCTAGCGTTTTCTTCCCACAAATGCGCTAGTCCATGGAAAATGGCAGCTTTATCACCACCAAGCGCTTGAATGGCTTGAAAGTCAGGCGCTACCAAGTCAAATCTACGCAGTCGCAGGTTTGCAGTCATCCTGTACGCAAAGCATTTGACGTGTTCGGTATTGTCGGGTAGATCTTGAAGCGCCAGTGTAAGCTGCTCCACCGCAACCGGATATTGCTTACCAAAAAGGCTTCGACACCTCGCTCCATTGGCGATTGTTGTGCTGGAGTCACACGCCATGCACACCACATCGCTCCACCCTCAGTGTCTACGTCCACTCGAGCTCCATCCAACGCTGCTCTTGTCAGAACATGGCGCCGTTTACTGTCCAACAGATCTTCTGTCGGAGCGTACAAAAATTCCCTTTGATAAGGGTTATACAGGGCAAATACGTCTCTCTCCTTGCCACTCAACGCCACAAGCTGCCACTTGCCTGCTGGGCCAGGAGACTCCTGCGCTTTCCTCCACGTGAACACTCTGCTTCGGGTCTTGCCCTTCTTATCCCTCTTAAACTTTGCATAATCCGCGGAATACAAAAACTCTTCAAACCGTTCACTTTGTACTAGAAAAGTGTCGGTATGAGCATCAGCCGGGATGAGTCTCCACTGAGCTTTCTTGCGGTCTTTGTCTCTAGGCCATGGCGCTGTTTGTTCTTCTTCGCCTTCCTCCCTTTCCACCCACGTCAGAGCGTGTCTTCTGTCTGTATCAAAAGAACCTGAATTCCCCGGTGCATATAGCAGCTCCTCCTTCGCAGGATCTCCGTCAAAGTACTCGGTCCGTCCTGTTCTACTTAAGATCTTGAGTTCTAGCGGTTGTCCTGTAGCTACAGCTCTTAAAGTAGGGCTGACCCACTTGTACCAGTAGCTTTCGGCTCTAACTCGGGCACTGCCTTCTAAATGACTCATCAATTTTAATAAAAAGAAGGCCAAGGGAAGTTGTGGGAACTTGCGCTGTCGAGTCTCCAGCGCTCGTAAAGCGTCTCCTCCTGGCTTAGTACTGGGCTCTCGTAGGGCGGAGCTGACGCTGTGGAGAATGGAACAGCCGTCTAGCGTCCAGTTCCAGCTGGGGAGCGCCTCCAGGAACGTCAACAGCACGGGGACGTCGTATAATCCGGCGGCGTAGAAGTCCCTCAGAATGGCTTCCAAGAAGCTCTTGCGTCGCGTCTCCAGCTCCGGGAGACGCAGGAAGCTCATGCGCGCTCGGTCCGGCTGCTTGTGCAGCAGCTGGAGCCGCGTCTCGGTCAGTAGAGGCTCCACATCGGCGCGGAGAAGCAGCGGGTTGGACTCCATAACGATGAATGATACGAACTGAGAATAAGGAAAAATGATTTTTCTTGGCAAGGAATTCTTGTATTTGTTGCCTTTTTTGTTGTGCTTTTTCGTAGAGCAATGCATTCTACTAAGGAAAGTTGAGTATTTCTATCGGTGTTTTTGAAAACCCCGTAGGTAGGTCGACAGTCTAGCGACGCAGACGCTTCTGCTGGTTCTGGTAGTCCGGGATGCTGACGTGCTGGGACATATCCGTGCCGAACAGACCGAAGCGCTTCTCGCACTCGGAGCCAGTGTAGCTCACGGTCGTGTCGTACATCATGAACCAGTACGACTGGGTTACGCTCTTGGCCCACCACGCGTAATCGTACAGGAACTGCTGCATGTTCTCCTTGGACGGGACGTTGCCCTGGTAATTCTCACCAGCGTACGGCCAGCCAGTCTCCGTCAGGTGCACCTTGGCAGCACCGAACTTGCTTATCATCTGCTCCCATTGAGATTTCAGCTTTTCAATAGCGGGTTGACTACCGGGCGTGAAGTACGGGTGGATGTTGACACCGATGATGTCGCAGGCATTGGCCAGCGTCCAGGCCTGGTCGGCACCCAACCACTCATTGATGCGCTGCGCCGATCCGACGGGAGTGTTGCCGACACAGCTCTTGACGCGACGGATGTAGCCGGCCAATTCGTCGGCCGAGAAGGAACCGAAGCCGCCGTTCTGCAGGTCCTCGTTGCCCACGTAGACGGCCTCGACGGCCCACGAGTTGCGAGAGTAGCCGTCGCAAACGGCCTGAATCTCCGAGTCAATGTAGCGACGGTCACCCAGCTGCACACCGACAGCAACGCGAATCCCGGCCGAGGCCGCCATGTCGACGACGTTGACACCGCTGAACTGCGCGTGGTAGGTGCGGATGCTCGAGAAGTACTGCGAGACCTGCTTCATGTCGTTGGCCAGCACGTCCCAATTGACGGTCTGGTGGTGCCACGGCGAGTAGCAGACACCGGTGGAAAGTCGAGCGTCGGCGCCTGTCATGGCGACCGCAGCACCCACGGCGAAAGCAGTCAGGGACGAGGTAGACACCATTGGGGATCGAGAGCGAGTAAGTCCTTGTGCAGAACACAGGAAGTTTTCGAATGAGGGGATCAGTTATTCGGAGCGCGCAACAAATCCGACCATGGTGCTTGGTCTGGCTGACGACTGGTCTAGAGAAGCGTCGAGGTCGTGGGTGAACTTGTGAACTTTGTGGTGTCCGTTGACCAAACATCCTCTTGCCAAGTGTATTATCCTGGCGTTGTCGTCGGAGCCACTAAACGTAGCGCCGACTCTCGTGCAGTCGCATACACCCCCGTCATCTGTACAGTGCCGATCGCTTGGTCGAGGATCCAGCGACCAATCCTCGAGATCAGTCTCCGTGATGGTTTGCCGTAATAGTTGGTAACAGACAGCGAAAGTACCTTGCCAGTAGGAAGAAAGAAAGAAATTTAAGTTGATTAACCAGTCGGATAAATCGTTTTTCTAGCTACGATCGTATGCTACTTAGTCGTTCTGCTGCTTAGTTTCGTGGAATCCAAACGTGACTTGCTGGTAGTGTGTTTCGCGGCGCAGGTGGGTCAAAGCCTAACTTCTCCAGAACAGAGGTTACAATTTTGTCGTCAATCCCAAGCTCCGCTGAATGGTGATTGATGAACAGACAGTGTCGTCGAAAAGAGGACATCACATTTTGGACGCTTGGTATTTCAGCTGTAGTTTCACGGAATAGTATGTCGTTTCTCAATCTCCACGTAGCATGGAACGCGATCGCAGTGTGGACTCGCCACAGTAGCAGGACCACCTTTTGGTTCTGCCTCCACTCCCTATTCAGGTCTCGTGGTTTAGGAAAAATTAGCAATCGCCAATCCAACTCCGTCGCAAAAGCCTTATGCCATGGGGACCACAATGGGGTCCACATTTGCGTCAGAGCTGGGCACGAGAAGAAACAGTGCTCTACTGTTTCTATCGCAGCACATGATCGTCTCACACACTGTTGAATCGTAGGATTTAACGACTTGAGGAAGAACAACCTTGATCCGACAATGAGGTCTCCAAAGAACATTCTCAGCATCACATCGTGGACAACAGGAACCAGAAACTGGCGGAGGGCGAGTATCTGTTGTAACGTTGTATGGATCTGTCGTTGCGGACAGCCAAGCACTTTCATGGGGTGTGGTTGCACGCATCTATCAGGCCGCAACAACCTTGCCAGTAGGAAGTTCCCACTGGGGACGATCCAAGCGAGAAATGCCACAAGACTTTGTTGCTATCGTGGTGAGATCCCCGACTGTCAATCTGCCTCGTGTACATCGGGGAAGGCAGCTAGCACAACGTGCTTCGATCATTGATGGATTTGGGGGACGATTTCCGTCGTTGCTTCGAAGTGGAACGTGCAGGTAATAAATTTTCGCGTCCCAACGAGGCTTGTCTGCTGTAGACTCCGCGGTCACCACAGCGGTGGCAAAGAGGTCAGGGACTTGCCGTGCTCTATGCGCTCACGCTCGAAATCAACCCACGAATGCTCTCGAGTCCACCACCGAAAAGCGCGCCGAAAGAAACGCGAACGTGATGATCATACGAAGGCTGATGGGCTTTCAAACCCAAGACGTTGGCGTAGGAATTCGCTGCTAAGCTTGCTGTCTATAGAAGATATCGAAGCTAGCTCAAAGAAGGCAACAGACGCACGCCATTTGATCTCGGATCGATCGACAGCTTAGCGTTTGATTAGGACCTGTACGAAGCGGGAGATCTTGTGGATAGGACTGCACAAGCCTTCAGCTTCAAGCAAAATAGAGTCTCCTGGTCGTTTGTCTGTATGATCACGGAGTATGATTCACTGCGCGATCCAAAGCAGCACCAACGCCGCGTGCTTTCCAGCAACACGGAACCAAATCGTCTCTTTGTCGTGGCAGGACGGTCATTTGAGCAAGTTGGGCACGTACCGGCATAGCACACCGATTGTATCTTTGACAAGGCACACGTAAGCAGCGAATACATTGGCCTTCCGCCGTCCAACACTAAGCAGCAATACTTGTTCGACGAAGGGTGCCCAAGGCCAGGCGTGGGGGAAAGAGGCAATAACTTGAGCAGTATGGTCGAGTGTAAGCTTTGTGGAAACGGATATTGGGGACCGGAGAAGGACCAGCTCTCGTCGATGTCTAAAGGATGGTAACTCTGGCAGCACCAGGAACAGTGGCCTCGACATGTGGATCCGTCCGAGTAGTGGTGGCCCGACGAGAACAATCACAACCAAATGCAAGAATATAAGAACTGTGCCTCAAGCTCGATCGAACTCGCTGTCGACAGTTGTTGAAGAGTACTCTATTATATAGCAACCGTTATTTAATTTGCAGACTGCCTTTCCTTGGCTGAATGCGGCTACATGAACTATTATGACGATGATGCAGAAAGTGTATACAAATATTGGACGCGGATTGGAACCATCATCAGTTGCCGTCGTCGCTGATTGGCTGAGCCGAAATGGACTAAGCAAAACTGATGATGGAGTTTGCCGCTGTGACACGTGCGTCTACTAATCCGCACGTTGCCGTCGTATCTTGCAGCTTACTCTCCAATTTACGGCGCTCAAGCAACTTCTACCTCCTCAAAACAGTCAGGGCCAAGTACACGCATGCAGACCGACAATTCTGGACAGCCGGTCGTCCCCACGATCGGCTACGACAACGCCAAGACGCTGATGGCTAGAGGGCCATTGGAACTCCACCAACACATGGCGTCTCTCCTCGACAAGGCTCTCGACAAGCCACTCCCTGAGATGGAGGTGCGCTTCAAGAACGTCTCCATCACGGCTGACATCACGGTCGACGGTTCTGGTGGCACATCGGAGCTCCCGACTCTCGCCACTGAGATGAAGAAGACACTCCGTCGCGTCTTCGCCAAGAAACGCATCGTCAAGAAAGAGGTCTTGAAAAACATTAACGGCGCGTTCAAACCGGGCACCATCACGCTCGTACTGGGCCAACCTGGTTCAGGCAAGTCGTCGTTGATGAAGCTGCTGAGCGGCCGCTTCCCAGAGGCGAAGAACATCGAGATCGATGGCAAAGTGACGTATAACGGCACCCCCAAGCAAGACCTGCAGAAACTGCTACCGCAGCTTGTATCGTATGTGGAGCAACGAGACCATCACATGCCGCTGCTTACGGTGAAGGAGACGATGGAGTTCGCTCACGCGTGTGGCGATGGGGACCGCTCGAAGCGCGCTGAAGATGAGTTTAGTCACAACACGACGGCTGACAGTGTCGAAGCTTTGAAAGCGGTGCAGGCCATAATCAAGCACCACCCGGACATCGTCGTCCAGCAGCTTGGCCTTGACAACTGCCAGAACACGATCGTTGGCGACGCCATGGTGCGCGGTGTCTCCGGTGGCGAGCGCAAGCGCGTGACAACCGGCGAGATGCAGTTCGGAGACCGCTACATCATGATGATGGACGAGATCACCACTGGTTTGGACAGCGCTGCAGCCTTCGACATCATCGAGACCCAGCGCAGCTTTGCCAAGAAGTTCCACAAGACGGTTGTGATCTCGCTGCTGCAGCCTTCGCCTGAGATCTTCGCGCTCTTCGACGACGTCATGATCCTCAACGACGGCTACGTCATGTACCGCGGCCCCCGCGAGACAGCACTCGAGTACTTTGAAAATCTTGGATTCAAACGTCCTCCTCGTCGCGACGTGGCCGACTTCTTGCTGGACCTCGGCACGGACATGCAGCATCAATACGAAGTCGCGGTTGGGCCTGGGCATACTATCCCTCGTTTTCCCAAGGAGTTCGCCGAGACGTTTGAGCGCTCATCGATACACGCTCGAGTGCTCAGCGATCTCGAAGAACCGGTGCAGCCTAACCTGCTTCAGAGCATGGAAACCATCCGCAAGACTCAACCGGAGTTCGACTTAAACGTTTGGGCGAGCACCATCTTGCTCATGAAGCGCGAGATCGCCATTTTGAAGCACGAGGCGTCGGGTCTCATTGGACGCTTGGTGATGAACACGATCGTGGCGTTGCTGTACTCCGCAGTCTTCTACCAGGTCGATCCGACGAACTCGCAGTTGATCATGGGGGTCATCTTCGAGGCGGTGCTCTGCTTATCGCTAGCTCAGGCCTCGTCGATCCCTACAAACATGGCAGCACGCGAAGTCTTCTACAAACAACGCGGATCCAACTTCTTCCGGACAGCTTCCTACGTGCTCTCCCATTCAGCAAGCCAAGTGATCCCGATCATTATCGAGAGCGTGGTGTTTGGCTCCATCGTGTACTGGATGTGCGGCTTCGTGGATACCGTTGCGGGCTTCCTCACCTTCCTGGTGATCTTGTGCGTGACGAACATCGCGTTCCAGGCTTTCTTCTTCCTCTTGGCGTCTGCGTCGCCGAACCTGAATGTGGCCAACCCGGTCTCCAGCGTCTGCATCCTGTTCTTCACACTGTACGCCGGCTTCTCCATCACGAAAGGCCAAATCCCAGACTATTTGATTTGGATTTACTGGATCAACCCCGTCGGGTGGGCAGTCCGAGCTCTCGCTGTGAACCAGTACTCCGATTCACGCTTCGATACGTGTGTGTACGAGGACATCGACTACTGCTCGACGTATGGCATGACTACGGGGAATACGCACTCAGCTTGTACGAAGTGCCCTCAGAGAAGTTCTGGATCTGGACAGGCATCATCTACATGGCGGCGACGTACGTCTTCTTCATCTTCCTCTCGATCCTCGCGCTCGAAAACTGTCGCTACGAAAGCCCTGAGAACGTCACATTCGACGCGGAGAGCACACCCGACGCCACCAAAGACTACAATCTCATTCAAACACCACGCAACGAAGCTGTGCTGGAGGTGAAATCATCGAAGGAGAGGCACTTCATCCCAGTCACAGTAGCTTTCAAGGATTTGTGGTACAGCGTCCCTGACCCGACCAACTCCAAGGAAACCATCGACTTGCTCAAGGGGATCAGCGGGTTTGCATTGCCGGGAACGATGACGGCTCTGATGGGCTCTTCCGGTGCTGGCAAGACGACATTGATGGACGTGATTGCAGGCCGCAAGACCGGAGGCAAGATCCAAGGACAGATCCTGCTGAACGGCCATCCTGCTACGGACTTGGCCATTCGCCGCGCAACGGGATACTGCGAGCAGATGGACATTCACTGGGAGTCGGCAACCATCCGCGAGGCCTTGATGTTCAGCGCTTTCCTGCGTCAGGGCGCCGAGGTGTCGGACGCTGAAAAATACGACTCGGTGGACGAATGTCTAGAGCTGTTGGGGTTGACGCCAATCGCCGACCAAATCGTCAGGGGCAGCTCGGTCGAGCAGATGAAGCGGCTGACGATTGGAGTGGAGCTGGCAGCGCAGCCGAGCGTTCTCTTCCTAGACGAACCCACCAGTGGACTGGACGCTCGCTCGGCAAAGTTGATCATGGACGGCGTTCGCAAGGTGGCCAACACTGGCCGCACAGTCGTGTGTACGATCCACCAGCCGTCCTGGGAAGTCTTCCAAGTGTTCGACAGCATGCTGCTGCTCAAGCGAGGCGGTGAGATGGTGTTCCAGGGCGAATTGGGCGCTGACGCTTGCAAGATGATCGAGTACTTTGAGTCGATCGACGGCGTGGCCAGCTTGAACAAAGGATACAACCCGGCGACGTGGATGCTGGAGGTGATTGGCGCGGGTGTCGGCAACAAACTGGCCGATCGGATCGACTTTGTTGAGAGCTTTAAGTCGAGCGTGCAGTTCCAGCAGCTGCAAGACAAAATGAACGAAGAAGGAGCGTTCAAGCCGTCTCCATCGCTGCCCCAGCTGACGTTCACGGACAAACGCGCCGCCACGGAGCTGACGCAGATGAAGTTCCTGCTCGCTCGCTTCGCCAACATGTACTGGAGGACGCCATCGTTCAACTTCACGCGCTTCGCCATCTCGCTGTGGCTGGGCCTGGTCATCGGCATTACGTACGTCAGCGCCGAGTACAGTTCGTACTCTGGCGTCAACTCTGGACTGGGAATGCTCTACATGGCCATGTCCTTCCTCGGCATTGTGTCGTTCAACGCCATCCTTCCTATTGCGGCTGAAGGACGAGTCATCTTCTACCGTGAACGAGCGGCGCAAACGTACAACGCCTTCTGGTACTTCTTTGCCTCGACGGTCATGGAGATTCCGTACGTTGTTGTATCGGCGTTGTTGTTCCTCGGACTTCTGTATCCCCTGGCGGGACTTACTGGTGCGGGTCCGTTCTTCATCGTTCTGCTGGTCCTGGTGTTGACGGTGCTCCTGCTGGCCTACATGGGCGAGTTCTTCGTCTTCCTGACGCCGAACCTCGAGGTCACAGAGCTGATGGGGATGCTGCTCATCTTGATCCTGTTCCTGTTCATGGGCTTCAGCCCGCCCGCTGCCGACTTGCCGTCGGCCTGCAAGTGGGTCTACCACATCAACCCACTCAACTACATGTTTGCTGCGACGGCAGCGGCGGTGTTTGGCAACTGTCCCGACGGCGATTCCAGCAACATAGGCTGCAAGCAGATGACGAACGCGCCAGCAAGTCTTCCCGCTAACGCCACGGTCGTGGACTACCTCGACATGAATTTCTCCGTCAAGCACGACCAAATGTGGAGAAACACGGGCATCCTCGCCGCGTTTGTGCTGCTCTTCTGTATTCTGAAGCTCCTGGCCATGCGCTTCATCAACCACCAGAAAAAGTAGAGACGATCTGCTTGCATTTCACTGCGTAAAACAAAATACAGTCACGACCTGCAGAATAAAGAGAGAAACGAGTTGGTTTTGGAGTTGAACAAACCTTGCAAAATTGCATTGCTACGTACCTCAACGCTGATTGTCCCGAGCTGAGCGGTTTCTGCCGCATGAAGTCGACGGCCTCTCGGTTTTTGAGTACATCGTACGGACCATCACTACGTTGCAGAATGAACTCATCAGCTCAAATTATGGCTCTCTGAAGTAATTCTTGTGAGTCGTAGTCACAGGCGTCTTTAACAGTGAGCCGTCGGTTTGGAGGCGTTGCCGAATAAACCTTCAGAAGAGCTGCAGCGCAAAGTGGTCTGAGTAAATCAGAGAGGTCTCAACAACGAGGCTTACGGCTGGCAAGTGCAGGGTGTCCAATGTTGGCGACATGCGTTCAGCACTCAGCCATCCCGACAAGGCTGCAGTAATGACCACAAGACGAGTAAAGAGGCTTCGCGATCCATGAATGTATCATGAACAAGCTCACCGTGCGTTTGGAGACGCACGTTGAAACAGTTTGATCTTCAACAGCCGCCGAAGAAACTCTAAGTCTCTTACTGGAAAACAGTTAACAACGTTTCCATGTCATGGATACCGTCCATCAGTGTGCGATCATGCTGCACAAACACTGTCCACTCCATCTCTTGTCGGTTCCACGCCGTGGGAGCCAACGGCTTTACCACACAGAATTGCCGAGCATTCACCTTCCCAAGCGTGCACGGTAGCGTCCGAGGCAATAAAGTACTCCGCAAGAACCCGGTCAAGCAACAAGAACCCCTGAACACCGATTTCACAAGATCCAGCGTCGACTTCAGCTCATGCAATTGCGTCAACGCCTGCATGGTTCTCGATGAGATAGCATTGAGGCTAGTCCCAAAGACAGCGTCGTAATTGTGAGTGTACAAGTTGTCGAGGCGGTCCAGGAGAAGCTCGTAGATTTGGGATGCCATTCGATTGTTTGTGTCGATATTATTTCGCGATAGTTTTCGTCTCGCCAGGTGAAGCAGGTTCTGCCTCCACGAGCGCACAAGGGCCTTCCAAAACGTAGGAGAATTGTCCACCGAGCTTTCTGCAAACTGCTTCAACTTTTGGACGGCGACAAGAATGTGCACTCGTTTGGATGGATCAAACATGCACATATTCTCCACCAGTTGCCACTGAGAGTCCGTAAACTGAGGAGGACGTGAAGGCAGTTCCCCTTTCTTTACATGAGCCTGGACTACACCATTGTCCAGTCGGCCTCCCCATGGCACCTGCCCACTGACTGCTTGGATGATGCACATACCAAGCGAAAAGATATCCGACGGGTACGTTGCCTGCTTCCCGTTCAGACATTCCGGAGCCACCCACCGAACAGCACCACTTACTGCTCCTTGGTCTGCTGCCTCAGCACTAGCTGGCGCACTCAGCCCGAAATCTGTCAATTTGGCCTTCCCGTCAGTACCGACCAAGATGCTGTCGCATTTTAAATCTCGATGAACGATGCCTCGCGCATGAAGATACTCAAGTCCTAGAGCAGCCTCGTAAAGCTTCTACCGCACTTAGGTTGGGTGATCTTTTAAGTACTTGTCGAGTGGGGCGTTCGTGGCTTCTTCGCATACGAAGAACGGCGTCCCGATGTGGCATCCGCCAAACAACTTCACGACATGTGGATGGCTCAGGGAGAACCACAGCGAGATTTCGTTCTGAAAGGTTTGGCGCTGTTCCTGTCGACTCCCCGATGACAGGAAACTACTATCCATGATCATTCTCTTGACAACCACCTTCGATTGCAGCCACGTAGCTCGCGAAACAACGCTAAAGCCACCACGAGCGAATTCCTTTTCGTTTTCGAGCTCGTACGACCCAATGAACCAGTCCGGAAGCTGTTCAAACGTCCTGTCGGATTGCTTTGAAGCTAATTCGTCGTATGCCTTCTGGATAATCTCGCGCTGCTCCGGAGAATACCGTTTGTTTTGCCTCTCTTGCTGCAATAGAGCTAACATATCCTCTTCGTCAGCAGGGCGTAGCAGGGTGAGGGACTTGTCTAGCTCAGACACAAACATATCGATCTGATGCTAACATAGCCCACACCACTGCTGTTCAAATTCGCGGAGGATCACTGCAGAAGCACCCAGTGCATTAAGGAAGCACTGCATTTGCTTCCTAAAGAAATCCAGATAGGAATCTGTTGCGCGGCTGGAGGAAAGGCGTTGGATCGCTAGATTGGATCTAGATTGCTGCTGATCGATAGCAACAAGAATGTTTTGGAGGATGATGACTGCATCTTCAATCGCTTTCGCGTTGATGGAAGGACTAGAATCCAAAACTCTCTCGCAGTAGCTCTTAAGTACATCAAGTAGGTTTCTGTAAAGCTCACTATCGAGCTCGTCCACAGCGTCCTCAATCTCGCTCAGTTTATCGAAGACGTCACTGTCACAACCACATGAATCCTGTGGAAGCTCCTCCTTTTCATTCATCACATCTAGCAAATCTCTTAACCGAGAAACGACGGTGGCAATTGTGCATCGATCCTCTGGATCACGAGACATGTCGTTCTCCAGTTCAATAAGCTCGTACCCTAGCTTCGGGTTGAAAGGAAACTTGGCACGTGATAAGCATTTCCCAAAAGCGAGAATGTCAGAAGCCAAAGAGCATTTTTCATCACCACTACTTTGGGTTGGAACAGCGTGCGCCACATTCGCCATCCTCGCGATGCCGTCCTCACCGATGAGAATGTTCGCCAGTCGGACATCTCCGTGCACCAGACCCCGCCCATGCAGGAACTGCAAGCCTAAAGCAGCCTCATACAAACATTTTACAGTCCACAAAATGTTCTTGATAGAGTCAGCCAGAGATCCATTCTCGTCTTCACGTTTCCACATGATTGTCTCGATATAGTCGGCCAAAGACCCGTTCGTCATGTGCTCACAAATCAACAAACAATAGCGTTCATATACCGCGCCGTAGAGCTTTTGAATGTTTGGGTGCCGAAGTACAAACCAGCGATTTGCCTGCTCCTCAAACGACAGCTTCTCGGTAGAACTCGGCATCCAGAGCTTGATTACCACTTCCGAGTGTAGCCACCTCCCAATAAAATCTCCACCAATGTCTTTGGCCGACTCGAATTCCTCGAGTTCGATCTCTGTAGCACGGATGAACCACTGCGGAGACGTTAATGACGATTGGAACCTTCGCTGGCCTTGAATAATATTCAACAGGAGCAGCTCCTTGATATTTCGGGGTGCATAGTCCCGAGCTGCTCGTTGAGTATTGTCGATTAGGCTTGGTCTGCCTTCTTCCCTAACAGAAATTCCACCATTTCGTAGTCACCCGCCTAAATGAGGGGTGTTTTCCCTTTCGGGTCTGCTCCATTCACCTCAACTCGGATCTCTTCCAGCCAGTCGGCAATTTTAAAGTTACCCATCTTACACGCGTACAAGAGTGGCGATCTCCCTTCCGTGTGTGCTGCATTCACGTCAGCTCCGATCTTAACCAGCCACTTGGCAATTTTAAAGCAACCCCTCCTACACGCCACCATAAGTAGTGTTTCCCTTCCATATCGACTGCATTCTCATCAGCTCCAATCCCAGCTAACCACTCGGCAATCTCAAGCTCATTATGGTAGCACGCATAAAAGAGTGGTGTTTTGCCGGTCACGTCTGCAATATTCGCATTAGCATCGATGTCAACCAGCCACTTGACCATCTGCTCATGACCGTTTCCAGCAGCCAGTGACAGCGGTGTCCGCCCGTTAACGTCCGACGCATTCACGCTGGTGCTGCCATGCTCGACTAGAAGCTGTGCAACCTCCAGATGGCCCTTACTTGCTGCGAAACTCAGCGCCGTGGTTCCGTCTTGGTTCTTTGCGTCCACTTGAGCGCCCCGCCCCAGCAAATATTTGACAACTTTCAGGTGACCATACTCACTCGCGCGGGTCAGCGGTCTGTGCTTGTACCTCGAGCTCTCCGCCTCGATGGAAACGCCCTCTTGCTCCCACCAAACGCCACACCGTCACGAGGTTGCCATTCGCGCAGGGGTCGCCCAGCGCTTCCGCCTTGTCAGACATCGCTCTTTGGCTTCTCGATCTGTAGGATTTTCTACGGGTAGACGGTAGGAACTGGAGTTCATGGGGTGCGCCAGTTCTAATAGCAGGCGAAATCAACTGTTGGGTAACGATAAAATAAACACTGTGGTTTGATCAAGATATGTGTGTGCGAGCCAGATGATCGGAAGGTCTCGACTATTGGTAGTTCATGGGCTTCAGCCCGCCAGTTGCCCTGTGCTGCTCTTCTGCATCCTGAAGCTCCTGTCCATGCGCTTTATCAGCCACCAGAAAATGTGGAGACGATCTCAACGTTAGTGGTGCTTCAGCAGAGCACGAGAGGTAATATTTGAAGTGACCACAACATTTAAGGCGCCATCTTGCTGTTTGATAAGATCATGATCGTCGAGACAGCACCGCTACGTAGAGAAAGCCGTCGGCGTAGGCAAAGTTCCGATACAAAGTCACGATAGAGACGTGCGATGGGACTGGAATGCCGTGGACGACGAGCTGCAGCTTGTTTTCCGTGTCCGTTGTCGCTGACGTGAAGAGGTCTGGAATCAGGTAGTGCAACACTTCCAGCAGAGTTTTTCTTGGCCTGCCACAACAATTCCACAAACAGAATGGTTAGTAAATAATTTCCTAGACCTATATTTAACCCAACGCACCATCCTGCAACGGCGCGATTGGCATCTGAATTGCGGGTGCGTCATCGAGGTGCACCCGCAGCGGCAGATGCCTCAGCGTCGAGACCTCCCCGTCCAAATGCAACTCGTGCGTCGCCTCTTGATAACTCTCATAGTCATCTATCAATATATATATATATATATATAAGCCATTAGTACGTGAAGGTATCTGAAGTCCTTGTCAGAATTCACTTACTCTGAGAGATGCTGGTCCAGATCTGGGTCTGTTGAGCTTCAGGAAGCGCCATCACGGATTTCGTCGACCCTGTCCTTAGAAAAGTGGCTTGCTTCAAGCTGTGCATAAAGTGCGACTCTACACTTTGTTCGTTGTCACAAGGCAGCAAGACTTCGTTGGGGAAGCCCAAAAAGTGGACTGTCAGCTTCCAGGGCAAGTTTGCTGCCTCAACCGGGTCTGTCCCGCAAAGAATGTCACGAAGTAGTCCGAAGGGTAAATGCCAGTGGAGCGGCACGCCGTTAGCCTCGAACCAAATGGAGTTGCCGTGAACACCAGCCATGGGAGGAGCTGCGTCTCGAAAATATTCGACGACGTCCCGGGTCTGGGACACCAGATACCCCATCCGAGGAACCATTGCCTGTTAGAACAATTAATTTGGAACAAACATCAGTTTTAGACTGTGTATGTAGTATCTGGACAGCAACAACTTACGTAGAATGGACGAGGAGCATGTAGCGTCGTGACTTCCGATGGGTCTAAGGAGAAGACGACGGGGATGCGGCCCGCCCACACGCGCTGGCGCAGCAGCTCCAAGCCAGCGTCGTTCATAAGATGTTCTGGGTATTTCTATTTTGATGTGTTTTTCTCAGATTAAAACATAGTGAATACTTTACAGGGATATTTTATCACATTACTTGAGTTTTGTATTGCAAAGAACAGCATTGTTGGGGAATTTGACAACTTTTTATGTAGTGATTGTGGTATAATGTTTACGATCCTGAAGTGTTCCCATCTCGAACGTATCGTGTCGACTCAACGCCATTGCTTTTTGCTTTGTCGATCTTGCACAGAAGATTGATGCAACCGTTAATACGACAAGAATTTCGGGAGCACGTAATCCGTTGGAACCATAAACTGTTAGATTGTAGTGCGTGCACTTTGCTTCTCTTAGCATCGGAAAACTCGCGGTGTTCGCATTGAGCGCGACCCATTCCACAATTTTCTTGTCCTCAGGAAGCTCCAAGCCAGAAGCGACCAATGGTTTCTTCTCCATTTCTAGCTGTCTTAGCGATAGCTGCGACTCTCTTGACGACCGTCGACGCTCGACTTTCCACCGGCGTCTGCTACTCTCCGTGGCACCACCAGACCGTCAATTGGGACGTGCTAGCCAACGACATGAAGCAGGTCTCGCAGTACTTCTCGAGCATCCGCACCTACCACGCGCAGTTCAGCGGTGTCAACGTCGTCGACATGGCGGCCTCGGCCGGGATTCGCGTTGCTGTCGGTGTGCAGCTGGGTGACCGTCGCTACATTGACTCGGAGATTCAGGCCGTTTGCGACGGCTACTCTCGCAACTCGTGGGCCGTCGAGGCCGTCTACGTGGGCAACGAGGACCTGCAGAACGGCGGCTTCGGTTCCTTCTCGGCCGACGAATTGGCCGGCTACATCCGTCGCGTCAAGAGCTGTGTCGGCAACACTCCCGTCGGATCGGCGCAGCGCATCAATGAGTGGTTGGGTGCCGACCAGGCTTGGACGCTGGCCAATGCCTGCGACATCATCGGTGTCAACATCCACCCGTACTTTACGCCTGGCGGACAGCCACCTATCGAGAAGCTCGTGGCACAGTGGAATCAAATGACAAGCAAGTTCGGTTCGAGCAAAGTTCACCTGACGGAAACGGGATGGCCGTATGCCGGTGGAAACTACCAAAACAATTGGGCGTCCATGAGCACCATGCAGCAATATCTGTACGATTATTCGTGGTGGTCCAAGAGCGTGGGTCAGTCCTACTGGTTCATGATGTACGACACGACCGTGAGCTACTCGGGCGCCGAATACGAGAAACATTTTGGGCTGTTCGGCACGGATATGTCCAAGCACGTGAATTTTCCAAACTGGAGACTGCGACGCCTATAAACGAGGCGAAAATGCTCGTCGCGAAGAGCTAGCAGTGAATGCTTTTCATGGTAAATTTCTACTAACCTCGAGAAGTTTTGCATAGCCATTAAAATACATGTGCTAATGTATACTGATGAGCAGGAGCAAACAGCAATACATATTAGCATCCGTTAGAAACTACGTTTAGAGTCACGAGCGATGTCTCGATCCGTTGACAAATCTACTCAGACACTATTTTACTGTACGACGACGCCGCGAGATGTCAAATAAGGATCGGAAACCTCCACCGCGTTGGAATGCCTATGGGACTACAGACAAACCCCTGTATAAGAATGTCGTCGGTCATGGGGTATTTAGTCTTACTAGAGGATTGGGCTGGTAGTGCTACTGTTGGGGATTTGGGTAGATTCTGCCCAGCTTGGCGTGCCTTCAGGCGACTCCATGTGTAGTTCTAGCAGTCAACCTCGTCTCCTTCATATCAACCTCAACGCATTTCGTACCCACTTATGTGCGCCTGCAAAGCGTGAATTGTCGGCTCGTTGTGCAACATTCACGCACTGCAACAGCTGCAGCTCCAGCGTCGACAGCCGAACTTGCGGATTATCGACCATGCCCAGCGATCCGTACACTGCTGTCGTTTATTGCCAGCACTGGAAAGAAACATTGCCAGCTACGTTCGACACAAGCGGTGCATCTAACTGTGGTTGGATACTTCGTTGTGTTGGTCTGCCATTTCCTCGATGCTTCAAGGTCAACATCCATCTGCTCAGCCGAAAACCTTTTAGTCGATACAAATCTCAAATGCAAATAAATTCAGCTTTTAGCACCTTAGATTTTGAATGACCTGTGAATAAACAATAAACCTGTAGAAAGTATGCAAAACAGAATATTTATTAATGTTGACCGCTTGAAATTTGTATTGGTTCGGTACCTACTTTTGGTGTGCGCCACATACTGCCGAATTAATCCCTAATAGGGCTGCCGTACAAAGTAACAGTCGCACTACCAGGATAAGGGGGCATTCTTACGGGAGGGGTACCAAATGGTTAGTACTACCAAAGACTGTACCGAATGATTGGTACAATCCGTGCTGAAAGACTCGGGCCGACTGTCGGCAGCATGCCCAACCTTGTTATCTGAAGACCAGCGCCAAACGCTACGTCCTACTTTCACCCAAAATGGATTTCATCGTTGCTAGAAAGATCTACAATGTTCCTATCCACCAAATGATAGTGTGGCGCTGGAATAAGATGCCAAGCTGTTGGAAGGTAACGTTAGAACTTGCCGTCTGTGTGTCTTGATACGCAAAATGAAGAGTGAGATTAGAAAGCTACTTACCCAACCTGCTCAGCTACCGCTACCTCCGTCTGAACTGGTCGGCGCTCTCGCCAGATCTGCAAACCGTGCAGATCCCACTTTCAACACCAGCTCCCTGTCCGCCACCCCTAAAAGCACACAGGCCTTCTAAAGCATCATCCATGCGAGTGGGCAGTTCCCGACGAGTTTGCAGAAGACGAAATCGTAGGGGACTGACGCTCAATGTTCGGACAGCTCATAACAGCAGATATCAAGAAGGATCTCCAGTATATTAGCACATCTACCGCATTTGTGATATTACTATGATCTCGTGACAGGCGAGAGTGATAATAAAGCATCATAGCTGCCTGAAATCTAGTGCAAATCTAACGAAATAGACTTATGTTCACTATAGTGCCAACTTAATACACCTGATTCACGGCATTGGCGATAGCAAAGTTATCACACTACATTGCGACCTTTATCCACGCCAGAGATCAATGGGTCGTGGAGAAAGGAGAGACCCCGAAGACTCAGCCGCTTTGGTACAGTCTCTACAGGCAAAGAGGACGAAAGCAAGTCATTAAGGCACTAAGTGAAGAAGAATTGTGTGTATTGAGCTGAATACCAGAAGACATCGGCACTCACAGCCTTCGAAAAGGCAGCAGTTCATATGCGCTAGGACAAGTAAATGGACCAACTCCTGTATCAGTTTATCTCCGAATGGGCCAGAGTCTCGGAACGTTGAAAGACCGGTACATTCACGTTGGCGAGGGGCTGAGCAATTGTGCGGTAGAATGATAGCAGGATTACCATTTGACTCCGAGCGCTTTGGCGTGTTACCTCCCATTTTTTGCCGGAGTTGGTATCGCAAATGACGATAGAGTACCGGAATCAAATTGTAAGCGGCTACAGGAACTATCCGAAGGGTGTTCAAGCAGCTTTTCCTTTTTGTTGGCGTCCATCATTCATCATGAAAGTTACCTCCGTCGTATACTTAATGCTTCGCAACTAATATTTACTGCACGAGTATTTTCTGCCAACTCGCTGATTGATAAGCTACGTGGAGCAACAGTTCTTGTGATTGGAGCGTCTCTTGTGTGTGGCATGAAGGCGACTGGAATTCCAGCTCGTCTTGCTGTAGCAAAGCAAGTATATGAGCTACGCACAGAGGTAGTCAGTCTCAACAAAAAATCGACATTCTAAAGTCAGAACCAAAAGAAAACCTACCAAACCAAGTTGCGGTGAGAGTTGTTAGTGAGCTTCGACAGAATCTTATAGTGAACGGCGTTGCCCCGGTGTCTTTGCGCGATCTCGACACTAGAACCAGTGATTTACACTCCAGTATGGCCACAGAATTTCGTAGTATTTTGAATGACATGCACTTAACTCGGACCACGACTCCCAATGACACGACTAGTGAGCAACAACCGGAGTGGTAATCGCGGTCATGGAATGACGCCAAGTTGCCCCACGCTGTCCCGAAAGGATGGGAATTTCCGGCACGATTTAACGCCAAAGCTATCTGGAATCTCTGGTTCTTCGGTGACCGCGACTCCAAAATTCGATCGTACCGACTCCTAAGCAAGCAACACGACATTAGTTCATCGCATCGAATGCGACACTCGCGAGTAAGCATTTTGATGGAATACCTGGAGCAGCTCGCAGCTGAGAAACGTGTTGTCCCCTGCAGTAAGCAGAATTTCGGATCTTCCTATCTCGGCTGCCTTTGAAGTGTTCGCTGCAGCATTCTCAAGGATGCTCACAAACCTGTACGCAAATAAACTCAATCGAGCTGAAGAGCTGTCGTGCGGCACACTATACAATCGACTGTCAGTATCGTAAGATATAGCAATGTAATACATGCTTCGTACAGTATTTGACAGCATTCCGTGCTTCACCAGCGCTAGTGCCCCTCCTTAGGGCACAAAGATCCAAAGAGACTACAGTAGAGAAGCGACGCTCTGGCGGATGCCCGGTATAACCTTGCAGTCGAACAGAAAGCATCTTGAAGGCACCACTGCAGCAGCAGCAGCGTCTAGTAGATAGAGTCTTGGCAAATGAGAAGCGCGGTGTACCCATGCTTGACCGACCGATCACAACCCACCATCACAGCGTGATCTGATTCCTATCACAAACGCCGTCATTGTATACATTGTGAAAATCACCGCCGTACTTTGCATTTGAACCACGTCCGGAGCTCCCCAGCCATATCCAACAGCTAATAAGCCACCAAGTAGAGAATGGCCGCTCTAACTCGCCGAGTTAAAACTTTCAGTGAGAACGTTCACTCCACCACTAACGGTCGATCGTAGGATTGGCATGGGATCTTTCAACGCATGTTATCCGTCACGATGTCCCTATGGTTCGAGTGGTAATTCATTTGTCGCGTATCATACGTACTGTTGGTTTGATTCAAGCATCAAAGTCGTGGCCGACTTTGATGCATGAATCTTTATTAACACACTTTTAATGAAAGGTGATATTGTCAAGACATTGACGTACATTTCCTTGTACTGCTGGCGAAGAAATTCTGGTATCTTTTTGCATGTCCTGACATGGCTTTCCAAAGCTCGAGACGGCTGAACGCTTTCTAGCAAGCGATTGCAGTGAATGCACTCCATATCCTTACACTTTTCGCCCTTGACGATGGTGAACTCGGCCCAAATGGGCCCCAGAGGTCTTTCTTTGCGCTTGCGCTGCGTCGTAATTGCGAGCGCGGCTGCTGTAAGCAGCGCCGCTATCAGCGACATCGCGTGAGGGAAGTCGTCGATCACCAAGGGAAGTTGAAGTAGATCGCAAAATGGCGGGAAATTTGAACTTTCGAGATGGCTACATTGACGACTGAAGATGGCTAATTTTACCTTAGGAGCTCGCAATTGATGCGTGCATCAAACCGAGAGTAATCATACGTGAGGACACCTGAATTACGTACCCAGTTATAGATTTACGTTCTTTTGGTTGACACGCGAAGCTCGCGTCTGTGTACACTTCGTAAGTCTCGTTTCTCGTTTTCCCATCTAGAAACAGACCGTACGTCGACATTCCTTTCAAGTATTTGAGTACTCGCCTAGCTGCATCCCATTGCGTGCAATTATAGCAGGATAGAAATTTGCTCAGCTCTCGAACCGCGTTAGCAATGTCCGGTCTTGTCCCACGGACTAAATATTGGAGTGATCCAACAACGCCTCTATCGGCAAATGGCTGCGCAGCAATCTGTGTTGCTGTCATTTTTGTCTCTAGTTCAAGAGTGAGACCTGGCACTTGTGGTGTTAGTACTGGTGAATTACTGACCATTTTGTACTTTGCTATCAATTCTGCAATATACTTCCGCTGTGAAATCGTCATCACGCTGTAACGAGCTCTTGCTGCAACCCTGCTCTTGGGTAGTCGCAGCTCAAGTGCTGAACGCACTTCAGCCCCGACGGGGATCGTCTCTTCCTCTTAAGCAACACGATCAATCCACCTGTACTCCTTACTGGCAGACAGGGACTCAACTTGCAGCCCCTGCGCCGGTGTCGCCACCAATTTATATTAACGCCAACGTCCTTCGTGCACTGCTGCCACCTCCTACCGCCCTGGGTGCCCGAACTCCACAGTCGACTTCAACTTCGCTTCCAACACGTGAACTCAGCGAGTGAACCGCTGGTCCTTCAGCTTGAACTCAACAGTAAAGCACTGCTGGCCCTCCAACGTGACCTCAGCAACTACCGGGCCTAACGTGAACTCAACAGTAAGTACTGCTGGTCCTCAACGTGGACTCGACACGGAGTGCCGGTCCTAACCGTGACCTCAACAACTACTGTAGCTGCTGGGCCTAACGTGAACTCGATGGCACGCGGCCACCGGTCCTCCAACGTGAACTCGACACGGTTGCCGGTCCTCAACGTGAATTCAGTGGCTGATGGTGTCACTCCTGCTGCTCTTCGTCGTCGTCCACCGCTGCTCTTTGCTTGCGTCCTGCCACTCCCTGCTCGCCTCCGCGCAAATTCAAGACTGCTGCTCTCCGCCTTAGACGCTCACACTTCACGCCCTTTTGTCAACTGGATTCCGGCGGTGCGATCCTTCCATCGACGACTACTTGTGTCCGAATCTGCGGCTGTTGCGCGTCGGTTTCGCGTTCCCCGTGACTGGCGTGTCGGCCGGCGCCCGGCCATCGTCACACACCGCAGCTCCAACGATGGTCGTCACTTCATCGCCTGCACTACTAAACCTGTTGCCGGGTACATTACAACGCGTTGATCTCTGTTTCAGTGTACCTCCATCTTTAAGATATAATGAATGTCCCCAAGGTCTTTCATTTTGAACCTTCTTGATCATTCAGCTTTCAGTTTATTAATGAAGTTCAAGTTTCGTGACATAATTGAAAGGTCGCCAACATACACCACCACAACCAACTATTCATCTACCACTTTTTACACGAAGATACAGAACCCTTTGTGACAGTGGACAAAACCCATCGGTGTCAAGAAAGCATGAAGGACTCTATACCAGATTCTGGGGGCCGTCTTAGGC
Source organism: Phytophthora quininea (assembly GCA_011947345.1). Classification (NCBI taxonomy): domain Eukaryota; phylum Oomycota; class Peronosporomycetes; order Peronosporales; family Peronosporaceae; genus Phytophthora; species Phytophthora quininea. Next base: position 13,566 of record JAAVTG010000574.1, on the reverse strand, counting down.
CATAAATACTTTTAACCCCCAACACTTACGGTTGTATATTACAACATCGTTTTTCGCGCTTTTTCCGAACATGTTGTTAAATACAACATGTTAAGGCCGGCTCATTTCGTTGGGTTTTTGTAGTTTTGCACGCGGGTAGGTTGACATCTTGCAAAAAAGCGTGCGATAGGTGGCACCTGCACAAGAGCGGGTCTGGTTTTCCGCCCAGATTGGATTGATTGCTCCAATGTGCGCGAGTGGTCCAAACCACTCAGTTTGAAAAAGCGCGGAAAGAAAGACATAGCGAGTCAGAAGCCTTCAAGGCGCGGCTGGCTGGATTGAGACCAGACGCCTGCAAACGGGCACTCATTGAACACTGTGCATTCATTGCAGGAGACCGAGCAATAGACGCAGACTTCGGAGAAGAGCCGCCTCAACAACGACGAGGCATGCCCGGACGCGTACCCAGGCCCGCCAGTGCACCGCTGCCACCGCCCAGGGGTAGGATTGCTGCATATAGAGATTTGTTGGAGAAGGAGAAGGCAGGGGCGGACGCGAAGAAGACAGAAAAGCGCCCCGCTGCAAAGCCGGCGGCTGCAGGTCTCCCAAAAGCTGGCGAAGGAAGAGCATGCGCGGTTGGCGAGGGAGGAAAAATCGTGAAGGAGACGAGGGCCCTTTGTCGCAAGCTGCTGCCACGAACAAAAGAAACTGGCGCAGATCAAGGAGCGGCACCGGCTAGAGATGGAGGAGAAGCGAGGAGCTGCAGCGCCAGCGGAAGCGCTCGTGCGCTTGCAACCGGATGCGTCGGCCAAGAAGAAGAAGGGCAAGAGCGCGGGAACGAAGACCAGCAGTGTGGCAGCTGGGAAGAAGAAGCGCAGGCCGAGTCCGCATGTGGCTGTGGAGGAGGACAACGTCGCGGACGACGAAAGCGATGGCATTTCGACGTCAGGGTAAGTTATGCATGCAATGATCTAAGGATGTAATGTTCTAACTCGCTTATGCTGTGTTTAGGAACGACTCCGCAGCGGAGATACCCGTGTCATCCGCCGGGGACATCTGACGCTTCGCCCGAAGCGGGGATACCTGGATCGGCGCCAGCGACGCACGTTGCCCAGCTCGGTATGTTGATTGGGTCATTTTGTATTATATAACATGTTATTTTTGCTGAAGTTGTATATGATGTATGGACAGGACCTTGGATATGAATATGCAACTTTACAGTGATGTGTCACAGGTGGAAGAAAACACAAACGTGGGGCCGCAGGATAATGGGATGACGTACGAGGTCGAAGGCGACAGCTCCGACTCGGAGAGCTGGTACATCGAGGCAGCCGCCGACGGGGGCGGCAACGGGGTGCAGACGATGGAGGAGGAGGACCAAGGGGACGACAGCAGCGATGGCGGCTTGAATGGTGCAGCTATTGCTGAACGCCATGAGAAGAACGCGGCCAAAAGGCTCGCTGCGGTGCGACTTCGGCAAGCTGTGGAGAAGCTGCCGCGGGACTGGAAGACTACCATGAACAAGTGGAGCGTGCTGACGCCTGAGGAGATGGCAGTTCTCGCGCAGGACCCGAACGCTCTCAAGAAGGTGCGCGCCGATGGCTGGAACTTTGGTACGTGCATATTTGACCACGTTGGATATACGCCATGTTCTAGTGCTATTGATGTTGTTGTTTACGATATTAGAATCTGACACTTTTCCAGCTGACGCTAACTATCCTGGCCTATATAGCGGCGAGTGCGGGCCGATCGAGGATGTGCTGGCGAAGGCCGAGTCGCCCTTGGATCTGTTGTTTTTTATGCCCACATCACTGTGGAGCCGGGTTGCTATGGAGAGCAATCGCTATTACAATCAGCACGTGAAAGGCAGAGTGGATCGCATGTACCAAAAGCAACGCGAGGCTGGGAAGGACGTGACACGCGACCAGGTCATAGATGCGGAAACCAAGAAGCACAAGAGATCAATGGCCATGAAATTGTTCGCTGTATTGGTTTGTTGGTGGCACGCATGCAGTGCCCTTACTCACGACAGCTCGCGGATCATTGGGCTACGTCGACTAGTGGAGCTATCCCTGCTGGAACTTTCGGCCGCTGCATGTCCAAGGCGCGATTTGGACGGATCATGGAGAACTTACGTTTCTCTGACAACGCAGACCCGCAAGCCGAGACAGACAGAGCATGGAAAGTTAGACCCGTGGTCCAGAAGCTGCAGCAGACATTCCGCGCAGGATACAACGTACCTCCCGTGCTTGCGTTCGACGAGGCGATGATCCCGTCACGCAGCCGACACAACATCACGCGGCAGTATCTCAAGGACAAGTAAGTTCTTCATGACGTGCTGTGCGAGTACGGCCTACAGATTGCGGTTCGTAGTGTGTGGTGTGTTCGTGTGTGTACACCTACTTGTGATGCGTGTTGTGTTGTGTGTGTGGTGCCAAGAAGAAAGCTCGCAGCCCCATGGTGGGGTCCGCGACATTTTTTCCGGCTGAGTTTTACATGTTGTAAAAATAATACGTCAAGTCAACAAACATGCTGTATGTATGATTTGCTAGACTTGAAGTCTATTGCAGTCAAGCAGCGGAGCGAACCGCCAGCTGACCACGCTCTGTTCCTGTGCCATTTGAAGGTAAAATGCTGGAGCTGACTGCCAGCGACTTCGCCGACGTGGTAAGTTTGTATGCTTGCGTTGCTGGAACTTGGTAATAACGGATTGGTCTGTGCTGCAGGCCCTTTCGCTCAGGCCACCAACGCAGACCGAGGCGGAGCGAACTGTGCCCACTGACCACAAGCTCACAGTCTTTCAGGACTGGGACCGTTTCGGCGAAGGAAGCAGCACCGCAAACGCCCACAGCACCAGTGCAAGGTGTGCTCGCTGCGGAAGCGAAAAGTTGGTGAGCGCTGCGCCAGCCGCTTCTACTGTGCTGCCTGCAGAGGGAGCAGTTGTGAGTACTCTAATTGTGGACATCATTTGCAGGGATACTAACGTTCTTGTAGCGTGAACAGCGTCTACCTCTGTGATCGCGTGCGGCCGCAGCACTACCCCGGCAACACGCTCACCGCTCTCAGGTTTGGCACTCCAAGTGGAAGAACGGGACTGAGCGTCCGCGTCCGCTCGTAGGCCGAGACATCCAGATGCGCGACCTCGGGAAGAAAAGACGCCGCTCGAGCGCCGCCAATGAGGAGGAGGACGGCGAGGAAGAGCAGGTAGATGACGGCGCTGAAGGGGAGGAAGACGCGGCGACGCAGGAATAAGACAGGGAGCTCTAGGCTGGGTGCTGCTAAGGAAAATACATGCATTGCGTTTCACTTCCGACTTCTTGCCAACACGTCTTCATTTTGCGCAGCGATCTTCCACAAAACGTGCAGTTCTAATAAAAGGGTCAACTTGCTTATGGTAGATATACGCCATGTTTTGCTGTCGGGTCAAGACCTCGGTGTATTTGACAACATGCTCGGAAAATGCCGTGCGACGGGACCGTCGCTGTTTTCCAATCCGGTTCAAAATTTCGGAAAAGGACAGCGTACTTTAGAGGAGCATACAAATTTTAAATATAGGCTGGTTTTAACATGTTGTATTTAACAACATGTTGGGTGGTGGACGAAACAGCGAAAATCGCGTGAGTGTTGGGGGTTAAGAAGTTCACAGACCAGATACTCTTGGCCTCGCTTCACAAAGCCGTGAGGATGTCTCATGTAAATTTTCTGTTCTCTTCCGTGGTGCCGTTGAGAAACGCTGTATGAACATCCATCTGATGAATATGACAGTTCAGTATGGTTCCTATCGCCAGCACAAGGCGCAGCGACTCATACCGAGCCACGGGTGCATAAACTTCGTCGCAATCAACCCCATATTCCTGGTGGTCACCTTGCGCAACAAGTCTGGCCTTAAACCGCCCAACAGTCCCGTCGGCATTGTATTAAACCATAAGTACCCAATGACAGGGTAGTGCCTTGCGTCCGGATGGCAAGTGTATTAGTCTCCATGTGCAGTCTCCATGTGCCATTCTCGATGAGAGAGTCATATTCAAGTTCAAGAGCCCTTTTCCATTGCTCTCGATGGGGTCCACTCAGGGCTTCCGTAATGGAGCGTGGCGTGGGGACCTGGGTCACAAGAATATCATGTGCGACAGCCTTGTCAAGTGCCGCCTGAAAGCACTGATAGTCCTGATACCTCTTTGGTTTCTTGGTTTCTTGGCGTGGTCGTGGCTCTCGACTAGAGGTCTCTAGTAAGCCTGTACGTCTTCTCTTGTTTGAAGCTCCCACGGCTGTGGCATTCTCCATTTCAGGTGATTGGTCTCTCATTGCATCGGGTGTCTCGCTCGAGGCAGATTTGGAACTGAGTTCAGATATTTCATCTCCAAAAGCTTTCTTCACGATGATGGTTACATTGTTGGTGTCAAATAGCACACCCCGTGAGAGAATATGTTTGTTGTTGTAGACGTCCCATAGTCTAAACCCTTTCGACTCGTCGGATATTCCGAGAAATCGGCATTTTAGTGACCGTGCAGATAGTTTTTGGTCTTTACGTAGTACTGCGGTATATGGGCAAAGCACACACTTCCCCAGACGGGTAGTTCCCTAACATTAGGGGTTTTCCATACACCATCTCGTACGGTGTTTTGTAGTTCAATCGTCGCATAGGTGTTCTATTCTGCACGTATGTCATGTACATCAAAGCTTCTGGTCACCATCTCAGCGTCTTTGAGTGCGCAGCAAGCCCGATCCAATTTACTTTGATGATCTCCTTCAGCCGCTCCATCCTCTTCTGGGCTGTATGCGTTTGACTTCTGAAAGACAATACCCTTTCCTTTGCAGAATTCTTTGAAGGCCGTGTTGACAAACTCCGTTCCTCCATCAGATCGAATCCGGCAAATTATAAACCTTCCTTCGCGCTCTTTTGAAGAAGCAGTTCCTTTACTTTCTCATTAACCTTCTGCTTGTTCCGAAGGACGTACGTCCAACGCCATGATGTGTTGTCATCGATTATACTCAGGAAGTACTTAATGGTACCAATGCTTCCCTAAATTCCAAGCGTTTTCATTGGACCATTGGTGTCCATGTGGATTGTACTAATGGGCCTTGTGTCCCTTAATCCTTTTGTATTCCGATAGGATCTCCTCTTTTCCTTCATCTCGGTGCATGTCGTACAGAAGAATGGAGCTTGCCTTAATAGCTTAGCTGGTAGAGATGGTATCCCACTTACAATGTTTTTACTAAGCATTGTGATCACCATGTCTCGGTTTAAATGTCCAAGTTTTACATGCCATCCCTTAAAAAATTGTTTCTGGTTTACTCACTTCAGAAACGACTAGTGGTTAACAAGGTTGCTGCTTTACCGCATTGCATTGCACTTGTCTTTCTCTTACTGTTCTGTGTTGAACATAGTAAGCTCCATTTACAGCTCTAGCAACGAATACTAACTCTCGTTTATAGAGTACAAATTTAAAGTCGCCCGATAGGGACTCTATAATTCGATACCCACTTCTTTTTAACCAGCAGATTAGATTTCGCGTTTGGGACTAGCGCGATATTTTCGAAAAGAAACGGCTATATGCCCTTTGGGCTACTCAAATATAGTTTCACAGTACCAATGCGTGTATTGCTATGTTTAGACCCTTCTGCAAATGTAAACATGTATCCATTGTCGGGTCTGCTCTCTACGAGCTTGCTTGCTTCACTTGTAAGCCCTAAGCCGCATCCTGAGTTCAGAACCCACGAATCAGATGTCAGTTGATCGGTTTGACTCAACAGGGTAGGGTATAAAGATCTTACCGTGTCCTCCAGCTCCATGGCTGCCTTTTCGAATTCGTCAGCGGTATCAACAATCGCTTGATCACCATCCGCGAGGGGCCGTCCAGTCTCGACTGTACCGGCGTTGGCCACCACGGCGTTGGCCGCTACGTCGAAAGATCCCACGGAATCGTCGGTGTCCATTGGATCGAAATCCGAAAGATCGGATCCGGGCGACAGCAAATCGTCAAGCCCGGAAGGCGGTGGCGTGATTGAAACAGCTGGGCTCGCAGGTTGTTTGGTGCGGGCCGCTTTGCAAAGCACTTCTTGCGGCAGGCATTCAGCGAGCGGGATCTCGCGTCTCGCCTTGGCTTTTCCCTTGCCTTTGCCGGTCTTCGTCGGCGTTGGCTGGGCCCGCACTTGCAACTTCTTCGTGCTTCGGTAGCTCCAGATGTTCCGACGATAGACGTGAGCATCACGATCCATCCTCCTCTTAATGCAGGCGGCCTTAGAGTGAGGGCCGATCCCCTGCAGATCATTGTGCACTCTCGCACAATAGTGACAATTCATGTGTCCCAAGTTGTGGTGGTCATCACGGCCAAAAGCAGACAAGGCTTTTCTCTTGCCAAGTGCTGGTGCACGTGGTGCACGCAGTGCAGCAGGCGGTCGCGCCTGCACGTGGTTCACTGGAACACCAGTTCCCAAAGCCAGAATCTCTGTTTTGCTCTTGTTGCCAAAGATGGCACACAACTTGGCTTCGACCTTCTCCACGGTATACGCTTCGAGCTTGAAGGTAATGCCCGATCCCCAGAGGGGCCGGCATCACAGCCAGAATCTTGATCAGCATGAGCTAAGACGTGATCATGCCGACTCCTAGCGCATCAGTCGAGTTGCGGTTGACCTGTCCACGCGCCACGCTAAGGCGGTAAAAAGTTCGCTCAGATTCTTGAAGTCCGAGTTCACAACTTCCTCGAATCTCGTCACGAGCTGCACCACACCGGACGCCGTGTTCAAGCCGTATCGGCGCTCGACAGCGCTCCAAATCACGTGCACCGGCTCCTTCATACGCTTTTCATCGCCCTTGAATCCCGCAGGCAGCGTCTCCATGAACAGCCGCTTGATGTACGACGCTTGCTGTTGCAGAAAGGCTTCGTGAAGGCGATGAGTCCGCTTCGCCTTGTCGCTTGCCTTGGCGTCCAGTTCCACCAGCACCGGCTGACTTTCCAGCAAATCCTCGTAACGGATCACCGGCTCGTCTCTCCCCACCGTGAGCTCTTCGACAACACGTTGGCGAACACCCATTGCGCATGCACACACATCAACGATGCATGTACGTGCATGCACTGCACCAGTGCAATTTTCACGAGCCGAACACGCTGCTACCGCTCGTACCAAGCGGGGTTGGCGCTACCCTCCGCGTCGACGACGACTCCTAGCACGCCCAACACGGCACGGCAGTTCGCGCGTCGCCGACCCGCACCTTCATCCGACCAATCCGTACATGTCCACATGGACGTATGCCGACCGGCAAATATCGGTGGTATCGCCGATGCAACCATTCAAAAGGTGCCGTGCACGAGTCTTGCGGTCGAGGCCGACGGCCGTGCGTGGCCTTGCAGATACAGATCCGCGCGGCAGTCGATGCCGATCCGCACCACGGTCGAACGCCACCAAGCTTGTGCTTTGAAGCCCCTGCAATGTGAACTACTTCGAACGCGTCATGAACTTGGACAGTCGGTCTCTCAACACAACATACCATCGGCCTTCGTGGCAGTACGGGTACTCTTCCGCGAGGATAGCGTTGCTGGCGGCGGTCAACTCGTTGCTTCCTGCGTTTTGGAACAGATGAAAGTGCTGCATATCACGACTAATGTCGCTCAGCACGGTGACGGCGTAGTAGCTACCTAGCACAATGCTGCTGACGATCATCGTGTAGCACATGGTTCAATCACATTTGCCCCTTCACGGTAGGTGGCGATCGGGCGCACTCGGAAGTAGCACAGACACGGCATTACCATGCAGAAAACGGTGACTGCCGTGGCGCCGATGAAACTCAGAATGTCCACAAACGACGCCTGGAACATGATGACGAGAACGGCCTGCGATCACACTGTCACCGTCCTGCTTCGCGTTACGATCGCGTCCCCGTCGCTGCTCAACCCTACGCTATTCGACATGGAGCGCTACATTCTCGGTAAACACACTGTCCACGATGTTCTGAAACAGTCCCTGTCGATCAAAGCTGCCAAGGCTGCCGCAACTGGACTAAGCAAGCTCATTGTCGCTGCTCTGCTGCTTTTGGTAGCTTCACCCCACCAACATCCACTCCTCCAGGGACGCCGACCGTGAACAACCTCGAAGACGACGGATTCTATACAGCGGCAACCCTTCTTTCTAGTCGGCAGCACATCCTCCGAGTGAAGTTGGCAATCAAACCGAAAGCCACGCGTACACAACCGCCAATTGCATTTGCAGCGCGTGCATCCGATGAGAAAAGGGGCTAGCTTTCTCGCAGAGCTTATCTGTAGCAACTGATCCAGCAACGTGCCCGAATCAGTGTAGCAGAATCGGTAGTACGTGATGATCCCGACGAGCAGGTACGTGGTCGTAATGAATAGAAGCGTACCGAGTGGGGTTGGCGCGCTGCAGTTGAATGAGTGGGATGATGATTGCTGTGCCTGTAGCGAACAGATTTGTTCTGAAGGTCTTGATGGCGTTATCGGTCTGCATCTGAGCATCTCGGGGCAAGTACAGAATGCCCAGGAGATTGTAGCGAGGTCGCTGAAAGCCGGCGCGTTGACAGGCGCCACCGTCAGCGCCATGCTCACAGCAACGCTGCAAAACACGAAGAAATTCATCCGCGAAGAAATCCCGGCTTACTTATCGACAGAGTTGATACCTTGCGTGGGGATTTCAGGATGAGAAAAAGTACATGCCGACGGCGGCAAGGGTCGCCCTTGTGGCTGCGAAGATGGAGCAGTAGCTCATGGATTCCACGGCGAAAGTGGCGCAGTACAGAAGCGCCACACATAGCAAGTCGCTTTGGTCCAACACGATCGAGAGGTAGGCTGTCCGTCAAAATGATATCGCGTCTTTTCAAGGTAGTGCCACAGAGCGCTCCAGGTCACCTTACAGTTCATCTTCCTATTCACTATTTTCGTTCTCTACTTCTTGACGCTGCCCAGCAGTGGAGTCTCCGTCTTGGGTCTTGAGGAGACAAGTGGTGCATCTCCTGCACGAACCAGAGCTTGTCGAGCAGTACCGACTGCAGGTCCTTCTGCAACTCGGCCATCACCTCCTCGCACTTGGCACGATCCCTGTTGAGCTCCTCTTCGCCGAGATCGGCAGACAGCACCCTCCCAAGTGTCGAGTGGATGATGACACGCGTGTCAGTCTGCGGGGCGTAGGAGAGGGACTCCTTGGCCACGAGACGGATGTAGTCGGCCGATAACTCGGGGTTCTTGTTGACACCTTGTTGGAGTAGACAACGCCGTCTTGCTCTGCCGAGAGACACTCGAACAGCATAATGATGGTGCTTGAGGTGGCAATGAGGACCATCACAGGCTGCAGTCGGAAGGGTGCCACTAGTCGCACATGGCCTGGAGCTGCTCGATGTCACCGTCAAAGCGGGCAGGCGTTGGGGGCCAAGTCGTCCGGGTGGGATGTGTGGAACAACATAACGTGTATCGAGTCCTGCTGGGTGACTCAGCTCACAGCGTTGTCGGTCTCCGGCTCATGACTCCGTCAGTGTAGAGCCGATCTCGCGGCAACGCTCGTCCAGTAGTTCTGCGATAGGGTGCGCGGATGAGAGCGACGCCGACGCTATCGGTCGGGAACTGGTATGGCTTGGGCTCGAGCGTCTTGCTGATAGTAAAATTCTCTCTGACGCGATGTTACCGGACTTGCAGCGTTTAGGGAATCCCTTGGAACCAAGGAAATACATTGGAAAAGGAGCTTCGAATGGATCAATTCCAAGCGAATCGCGGCAAGCCGTCTCCGGCGAAGGATACGGCATAGTATTTTTTTGCGATTATCCTGATGCTTTTCAATAAGTGAGACGCTGTGAACAACGAAATGAATCCATCAGAAATATGCTCTTACCTTCTCTATCCAGTGCAGCAGTAATACAACCAGGGAACTCATAACTTGGAGTCCGATCAAGGCTGCCATTCTTTAGATAAACGTATACTTGGTACAGCACCTTGTTCACGTTGTGAGGGCGAGGGACCTTGTACTCGTGGAGGAGACGATGTTGGCTTTCAATGAGCTCTCAGTCATAGCTTTTCCCAGCTGCACGGGCTGGCTCGTCAGTATCGGCAATAATGTGCTGTCATTTGGTCCAAGGAAAACAGGGGGATAGAAACTAGTACCGTCTCTAATTCTCCGCCGCGTTTTATCTCGAAAGAATCCGTTTTATTGGAAATGGATGGTCCAGCACATCGAACCATCATAGCCTGCCATTGACTACAAATCTGTGAATGAGCGTCTCTTATTGGGTGATACTAAATTCAACTGCCTACCCGGGCTGCCGTCCCGGAAATTCGCAGTTTTTAAAGTTTAGTTTAGTTTAGCTTAGCTTAGTTAGCAAATATTTCTGTCATAAACCGTTGCTTTGGCGCCGAGGCCTGTAAGTCTTGAAAACCTGCACGGTGCTGCAAGAGGAACAACAAGATGCCCATGAAAGAAATGAATGCGTTACTGTTTTTTATTGCGTTTATTGACGCATTCTTAACTCTCTTCTTCGCTACTGGACGATCTGGCCGGGACGGGGATGTCTTCAGGTGTTTCACTGCCGACAATTTCTTCCAATTCGCGAAAGATGTTTTCTGGGTCCTCATTTGGTATGTCTTCACCCTCGGTAACACCCACGGATAGCAGTTGGAGACGCTGCTGCTGTTCTTGACGGCGTCAGTGATTTTCTGAGCGATGTAGGCTCTGAATTGTTCTAGATAGTCTCGATCGGCCTCGTCGGCAGCATTAACAGCTCGTTGAAAACGCCGCTGAGCACACGGTAGTTTGCTTTCGGCTATATGCAGCTGGTAGTTGTGCGGTTGGTAGGCCCTCCGTAGCATGGTGATCCGTGCATGAACTTCTACTAGCACTTGAGATGCTGCTTGTTCGGCGGCAATTGCCTCACATCGATTGGCTTCCGCTGCATCCATTCTCGACTGAAAAGAGAAGTTGAGAGCCGTCGTCACATTTCCTATCGAATTCCTTAGCTTATCGTGGTCAACTTCGGTCACTCGACATTCATCGCCAATCCATCTTTTCGTCGTAATAAGTGACGAGTCCAGCAGCGACGACGAGAACGTCAACCACCGTGGTCGAGCGCTAGATGCCGAAGTAGTTGCGTTTAACGCGCTTAAGAGGCAGCATCGTCGACTTCGCAGCCTCCGAGATGAGCTTGGTGAGAATGACATCATGGTTCACATTGCAGCACAACACCCGGAAACACTGCGACGGCAATTTGAACGAGCACGCGCAGCAACCGACGACGCCTTCAGTGACTGAGCGCGAAATTTGGGCGGCTACGTGCTAACGCAGCGCGAGCGCCAGCACCAAGAACAAGACGAGGAACTGGCAGCGTACGAGCAGGCTGCGGGGGCGTCGGTGATGTGCAAACTGACACGGCAGGCCCGACAACAGCTGCCACACGTGCCCAAGCCATGTCGATGCCGTCCATTGAGTCGCTGAAGCGGGTGGTTGCTAACGACGCGGGAGGGAGGTCTACGAAACGATTAAATTGGCTGATGAATCTTGCAGGGGGCAAGTTGGCTATAATCACTGAAGCGGACCGTGAAGCGTCTCGCAAGATCGAGCAAGAAGCAGAGGGCAACGATGATGAAGGTGCGTTGGGCAGCGAGGGGAGAGTGCAGAAGAAGAAAAGAAGTTGATACCCGCGACGACAGGGATGAGGAGTGTGGTGACGAAGAAAAGCAAGGCGATACCCGCAGCACTAAGGCGAAGACACGGCGGTCGAGACGAGCTGAAGATAATGATAGTGATTACACTCCGAGTAGCGATGAGGCAGCTGGTGACGGTTGAGTCACAGGCAAGGACGCAACTCAGCTAATGATAATGAATGAAGAGGTTTTTGTTTTTGCTCTGCTCGTATGATATCGCTTTATACTGTGTAGTGTCCGTCGCGCAGTGTGAGTGTTACCAATTGTTTCCGTCACTAAACCCATACAGCGTCCGCCCTTGTCGTTCCAAGGCGTAGATGACGTCCGTCGCTTTGATAGTTTTTCGATTGGCATGCTCTGCATACACTATAGCATCTTGTACAAGATTACTGATAAAAACTCTCAGCACTGCACGTGTTTCCTGATAGACGAGTCTGGATAATCTGATGACACCTGCACGAAGAGCAAGACGCCTGATAGCTGGTCATGTGATGCCTTGAATATTGTCCCGCAGAATATAGCGGTGACGCTTTGAGCCTCCCTTGCCAAGAGCTTTGCCGCCTTTACCGCGACCACCCATCGTCTTGCATGATGCACTGTTTGTACCAATTAATCCGTGAAGACCCGGTGATGGTCGGCTTACCTTGTCTGTTGCGTGTGTGATTCCACGCTATTGGTTTTGGGGTTCGCTGGCAAAATCAGAAGTGAGCGGAACGGAGATCGACAACAATTTATCGATCTTCTATGCTGTCCTAATCTCGCAGAAGGTAGGACAGTAGATTCAACTTCTTGGAGCTATGAATATGTGTTTGAACCGGAGATGGGAAGGAGATGATGCGATAAATTTTGATGCAATAAGGTACAGGGCGGCTCAAGCTGCGGGAGACCAAGCTGTCGACGTTGACATGAAGATGCCAAGGACAAAGAGAAGTGGATGGGGCAGTTTGCAATGTCATGGCTTTCAGCATTTTTGTTTGCTTTTTTCTAACACGTTTTTTACGGAGGTTAATAGTCTCTCCGAAGTGTCTTGAACTCTCATCGCTTGCGTCTTCTGCTTAAAGCTTTGAAGGCAAAAATACCTGCGATCTAGGACCGCGGCATTGCGATGGATGCTTGTAGCTGCTTTTGATAACGTCTGGCCGCGCGCAGGTCCAAGTTTCGCTGGTGTCTTCTTTCATCCCGCTCTAATACATACATTGCTTTAAGCTCGCGCACAACCGTTGCTTGGAAATGTTCTAGTTGTTGGGCTAATAGGCGATGCTCGATGCGGCACGAACAGCTAGGATGGTCTGTACCTCGTTCCAACTCCCTGGTACCGTCTCCTGTTCCAAAAGCGTTGCCCCTCGTCTTATCAGCGGTCCCAAAATTCCGAAGACAGTCGCGTCCGTCTACGTATTCATCCCTGCTAGTTTTCGGGTGCGCATGGCGGTCTCCTTCGCTCCGACCTCCGCCCCAACCTCTTCCCGCTCGTCGTACAGGGGGCTCTCGACTCGTTACGATTGCAGCTGGGATGATTCGCCTTGATGGCGGTCACGATACGAGCGCTGGTTAAGCTGCTGCTTCGCACTGCGTGCCAACATTTGGGCATCGGATAGTTTGCTGGCGTGGCGATGCGTCCGACAGAGATTGGCGAACTTCCGCTTCAAGCTGCCAATTCCACGAAACCTGTTGTTGGGTTCCAGCGCGTTGTAAGCGGCTGCAACAGCCTCCCAGTCAGCTGGTTTCGCCGGCTAAACTCGTCACAAGATGAAGTTGCTCGCGCGTGCTGTAGTTGCGCGATCCCTGGTTTTTGGCATTGAGTCACAACAGTCACCATCGCGTTCTATGTTCGGCAGTCCACAGCAAATTGTAAAATGTCACATTGGCTACCGAAAACTATGAATCATTGTTCCATTTTTTGGTCAGCAGCACATCCCCTACTTCAATAGCGGCGTAGTGATCTCTGGATTAGGTC
>JAAVTG010000573.1:0-24229 GCA_011947345.1 Phytophthora quininea | reverse complement strand
GCGCTTTCAGTGGGATCCAGTCGGTGGAAACGGGCTGGTGCGTGCTGAGACCTTCGGGAGAAGCAGAAACCTCGGTGGAGATGTATCAGCGCTGGACGCCCATGCAGTTCAAAGACCCGCACTTGAACGACATGTCGATGAATGAATTTAACGAACTGGTCAACGACATCAGCGACAGCACACTTAACGAGGTCATGTCGGCAGTCGAGAGGTTGGGACTGGATGACTCGCGTGCGATCGCTGCAGCATGAATGACAACAGCCGTATATGACTTGATATGGACACAGCACTTGTTCCCAATACACTGGGTACTTCTCAAAACTCTCACTATCCTGTATCAAGGGAGTCCGTTGGGCACCACTCGATCATCCTTCCGCACACGTCAATGAAACCGAGTAATCCTCCCTCCACTCGATCCCCTCATTCTGAGTTGCATTCGCAGTCTGGCTACGTGGCCGTGACGTAGCCCTACAACTCATGGCAGCACCATCGTCTCCGATCCACTGCGACCAATCCACTCATAATCGACCGACGATGGAGCGCAAACCAAAACTCACCTACTACGGAAAGCAAAAGGCTGAGCGGAAGGCTCTGCGATGCCAACAGGTTGAGTTGACGAAATTGCTACGACAACTACAAACCCGCAAGAAGGCGATGGTGCGAGCAGTGTCCTATCAACCGACGAAATCGGTCTGGAGAGAAGTCGCCGCTCGCAGTTTAAAGGACCGTCAAGCGTCGGAGGAGCTCCATCGATTTTTACTGTCTGCTGTCTCTGACAAGAACGTGATGGTCGACGACCTCATCGTTTTGGTTCGACACCACATGAGGATGTTGAGTACCATCGCCACGCAGTCCCAAGGTCTGTACTGCGACACGATCCTCCAGCCAAATGACGAGCTTACCTACGCCATGGACATCCACGAACTCAACAGCGTGTACAAGCAAACGGACCAAGTTTTCAAAGAATGTGGGATGGTTTCATCGGATGAATCGGCAGCATCCCAGCGAGCCTTGACGACCGAACAAGGAACGCCGATCGTTGAGATCGGGTGGAAGCAAGTCCTCCCGTTTGGCTATCGACAGACCTGCGACGCCATGTGGATGCTGTCAAATTTGGTCCTCCACCCGCAGGATTCAGGAGAGGTGTTCGAGGATGTGGAAGGCCCGGAGAATACAGTCGCCGCCAAAGTGCGCTTCACCAGGAAAGTCGACGGCGGTGGTTGTGAGTCTCTCGTGCATCGCTTCGTCAAGAGGAGGCTCGTCGAGGAAGACCGCGAGGTTTCCGTGTGGAAGTCGGCGGTTCGAGGCGATGGGTCTTTCAGGGGATTGCAAGTTCAAGGCACTGGCTGGAGTGTCCACCGCCGGTCAGCAGATGGATCTGGCACGGTCAAACTGACCTGCACGCGTCACACGTCTCTGCATCTGTGTAGTGGCAACAAAGTGCCGGGAACTTTGGCGAAACAGTTCGAAGGGTTTGTGCACAGTATGGTCCGTGAGAACTACCAAGAGATTACGAGAATGGCCGAGTCGCTGCTCTTGGACAACGCGCTCGATGAGATTAGGATGTGAATCAAATGCTGTCAGCGCTCAGGGCGGCTTTCTTCGTCGCACATATTTGAAATACTTTGATCGCGTCGTTCTCACCAGTCGAAGGAATTGAGCGCCTCTATCAGAATCTGCGACGTCATAATATGCTGCATTATTTGATTTCAATACTGTGGGCTTCACAGCCCGGAGATGACGCTCCTCCGCTTCAACAGTTTAAGACGCTTTCGGGTGGCGAGCACTTTCAACCGGGAAAAGGTCGGTGACTGGGCTGCCTCGAAGCGAGTCATCTCGACCTTGTGGATCTCCTGCAGATAAAGTAGTTCGTGGGATGAATAGGTCTTGCTGTTGACGGCGTTTGCCACTTGGTGTCTTGCAGTTTCTTATCTGGACTTGGACTTGTGCCGTGGTCAAGAGTTTCTAAGGCAGATATAACAACTTGAATCGTTCCAACTCCACAGAATCGACGTCGCTGAAGTGGTCGAGTCGTTGGGTAATGGCGGCGTCACGATGAGGCGTTCGTTTGGTAATGGTGACTTGAAGAGCGAGTGCGAAATTGCAGATCTCAAACGTCATTCCTCGAGGAAGACGCTGCGTGTGAACAACAAAGCAGGGATGGTATAACGTTTGTCCTCTCAAGGCGTTGTAGGTTGTCGAGAAGAGATCGTGGTGACAATCCGGCAGTAGGTTTAGCCTTTGAGATGACACGAACGAAGCCGTTTTCCACGATAGTGGTGGCTTGTGTCAATGACTTGATGTCGCTGCGGTTCGACTTGATGGCCACCACTCAAATCTGCTACGAACAACATTGGTCGCATCATTCCTTGTGATCGCAGCTGTCGGATATACTTCTCCGATCAGGGCCCCATTCATGCTTACGCCTCCACATCATTCTCCGCAATGACATGTACATGTATGTCCAGACATTCGCCAAGGCAACAAATAATACCTCTGGAGCATTGCGGCTCCAACTCCACAGAAAAATAAAATAATCGTCCGAATTTGTGCCTCATCAGCAGTTGACTTCAGCGACGACGTCGTTCAGCAGCAGTCTCTCTAGTGCCATCGTGACCGCGTCCTTGTCTTGATCCATAGACGTATGCAGCACCTCGTGGAAGTCTCCGAGCGCAGGCTCTTGACCTCGCACATTGCAACGCATAGGAACTTGCTGCACACAAACCTCCAGTTGGATCCCCGAACCAGACGGCTGCAGAGCTAACCAACCGATTTCATCCGAGCGCAGACCTCCGAAGCTTCCGTCACCTTCGTACGATGAATTCCACACCACCACCATCCGGTTCGCTTCCATATATCGTCGCGAAAAATACCGTTGGAACATTTCCGCCTCTTCCTTCGGTCTCACAAGCCGGGATTTGTTGACGAAGTCGGCGCTTGGCTCGGGAGCGTTGGGGTCGAGTTGGTCTGTTTCTTGCAGATTCAGCAGCTTCCAGAGCCCACTGCAAGTGGCTTGGAAACTGAACGGCAGCAGCGTCTTGTTCAGGTGTTGGAAGAACGCCACGTCGCCCGTGCTCTGATGTCTGTGCACCGTGAAATGCACCGACTCCGGCAGCGAGTGGATCCCAGAGGCACTCAACACCGAGTCGATTCGAGCGTAACAGCCTTCCAACTGCTGCATTTGTGTGGCTTGCATGATGTTGGTCATGCAATGGAGTCGTGGCACTTTCAGCAACCGTGGAGAAGGCACCAGCGAGTGCTCCTCTCCAGTACGAAACTGCACTAAACTCGTGAGGTTCTCGAGATAAGCCGCTTGGCTACTGACCGTTGCAACGAGTCGTTCGTGTTCTGCTTCGGCTCGTCGTCGCTTATCTCGTTGGCGGTTCAAAGTCGTGACCCAGGACGAACTGGTCGCCGCATTTTGGAGAGGTTGCTTGTCACTCAGTCGAGAAACTTCGGCCGACAGTTCCTCGATCTCAGCCAGCAGAACTTGGCGCGAGTCTTTCAGTCGTTGGCGATACCGTCGCTGTCGACTCTTCTCCTTCTCCCGTTTGGTGGTGGCTTTGGCGTCATCACTGTTGGCGCTGTTCTGGCTCGTGTCGGATTCGTGCGCGACCAAGTCGACGCCAACGCTGTCGGAATTGGTCGGGGTCAACCCGAACAAGCCGCTGGATTCGAGGAAGCCCACGACCTCGTCCAACGGCAGCTCCTCCAAGTGCACCGTGTCGGCCATCGTCGTCCTCTGCTGTGGTCCGTCCAGCGCGTTTACAGAGTGAGTAGGACTAGGCGTTCCTCTCCCTGTTCAAATCACGTGGCAGCATTCACCGGCTCTGTCACAGCAGCTGATCCCTCTGTTGCAGTCGCTTCGAGCATGACCAAGTGTGGTCTGAATTGTCTTGATCACTTGGAGTCACCGTGATGGCGTCCACTGTGAGGCGATCAGTGTGGTCGACGTCGACGAGTTTGTTACCTGAACACGGAAAAGTTGGTTATCGCCAGGGCTTTTAGCGCAAAGCTACGTACTTCTTTGACTCTGGCTGCTGGCTGCAGCGGGCTCTCGTCATCGCCGACGCTGTTGACAGCCACCACCCGTCGACCAACTCGCAATCACCGTTAGGCATAAGGAAAATTTGAGCCAGGCGAGACGTGCAGGGTAGTGTTTGAAAAGGTCTCGTTTGGACCCTTTCAAAGGCATTGCTCAGCTGTTGTACGTCGTGTAAGTCCCAGCATATGGGCTGCAACATCTAAAGTTCGCTTTGGACCAAGCCAACTGGTGTTGCAGGCTCCTCAGACGCTAAGCGTTGCGCTGCCGGTGTTGATCGACTGTTTCCTGCCATTTTCACTTTGGGAAATGGAAGGTTACACATAGTGTACCCTCGTCTTTACGCAGGGTTACACTTTGCATTCCGAAAGAAGCCGAAAAAGATGGCGGAGGACGACGCGTTCGTGGCGCTGCAAGCGTTCCTGGGCGAGTGCGACGTGGCTGCTCCACTCGAGATGGGTCCTCAAGCGGAAAACATTTCGTCCAATGGCGGACGTTCTGTCCTCGAGGACGCTGGCAAGCCCCGCCCAGTGCTGACCGAGCGACAGCGACGCATCCGCAACGCCCAGTCGGCCAAGCGCAGAGTCAAATACCTACAACGTCTGAAAGACGAGCGGATACTACTACTACAACAAGAAATAGCATTGTCCTCGACATTGAGGACCCTTCAAGCGGCCAAAGCCGAACGACTAGCAAGACCGGCGGACACGATGGTGCTGAGCGCCTGGCGGTCTATCGCCAAGAGGCAGATGGAGAAGCGGCGTCTTGCGGAAGAAAGACAACGCAAACTCCGAGCCGCGGTGGTCAACAGAGGACGCTTGATCCACCAGCTCAACGCTCTGCTGAAAGAGAGGCAAGAAAACTACCAAAAGGAGCGACTTATCGCCAGCCAAGAAGCGCTGGACGAGGCCAACGGCCCCGCCGTGTTCCAGACGTTCCTCGCGGAGATGAACTCGCTGTACGCACAGACGGATGACATCTACCGAGAACTGGAGTTCAAAGTGTCCTACTCGATGGGCTACTTGACCCGGAAATGGGACAACGGCGTCATGTTCTTCGACGGCACAGACTCGACCGTCATCCCGTTCAGCTACGAAGAAACATCGGACGCCATCTCGCTGTTCATGTTATCGGATGCCGACGGCATTCGGTACACGGAAGGCGTTAAAGACCCTGCCAATACGGCGGCAGTCAAGAACAACCTCAACTACCGGCTTGAGTCTGGGGAGAATGCGGCGCTAGTGAACTACGTTGTAACGAGACGGTACGAGGAGGCCAATCGTCTTGTGTTTATTTGGCGAGCACTGACGGAAGGCCAAGGACAGTTTTCCGGACTACATGCAGACGAGACTGGGTGGCTTATCGTGCGTCCGTCGACAGAAGAGGATGATCCAGAGACTGCGGACTTGCCGGAGTGCTCCATGACGATTATGGAGAGATATGTGCGCTTGGTACCAGTGTGTCTTGGAGGACGGACAAGTAACCCCGTGAGTGCCGATCGGTTCGCCAAGATCGTCATCAAATCGGACGAGGAGGAGGTCAAGGAGATGACGGAGATGTTGGACGACCTGTTGCTCGACACTCCGTGAGGAGACTGCCAGATCTGTGAATGGCAGATATCTTCATGGCTAAGAGGGAGGGAGTTGTTCCCGATGGTAGTGGTGATAGGCTACGAGTTATCTCGTATGGGTAAATTATCCTTATGAGGCTGGCCGAGAGGTGCTAGTCTGCCATAACTTACTTTCAAATACATGTAGGCTGCATCGCGGCCTTCTTGCATACTTCTTCTTGTGTTGAAAGCAATGTTTAATTAGTTTGCGTTCACCTTAAGTGATCTCCTCCAAGGCCACCGCTGTAAGTTCATCGCCAAGATGCAGTCTCTCCATCATTCGCTCCACCTGAACATTATCTTCCTTCCCGGACGTGACCAAAACTTCCGTAAACTTGTCCACATTAGGCTGACTAGAGAGGGTTGTGCTAAAGTGCATCGGAACGAGGCGAACACACGTCTCAATGAGACTCGCAGGGATATCCACTGCTCCACTCGCAGTCATTTCACTCGACAAATTTCCTGCTCCAGCGCACGGTCTGACGATGCACCAGCCCGTCTCGTCCGAGTGCATGCCCTCGAACTCTCCTTCACCTTCCCACAGCTCTCTCCAAATAATAACACTGCGATCGTTCTCCATATACCGTCGACTCACAAAGTGGGTCAATATCGACACAATGCCATCCGTTTGAAGCTCGCACCTCACTCGGAATCGCACTGCCGTCGTGTTTGTTCTGTCGATGTCGCCACTATATTCCTCTCGATCAAGCTGTCGATACGGCTGCTTCGTCAGCTCCCAAAGACTCGCACACGTTCGTTGGAATTCGAACGGAGCTCGCAGCACTCCGACGTTCTCAAAGTACTCGGTATCTCCATCACGTTTTATGGGCGGGGTGGAGCTCAGGAACGCGCCCAGTCTCGGCTTGGTCTTGATGGCTCCAAACACGTCGTCCGTCTTGGCGTAGATGACATCCAGCTCGTCCAAATACGCTTCGAACAGCCTCTCGTCAGTAGGTTCTGGCCTGGCTCTCTTGGCTAGACAAGAACTCTTCTCTCCGTTCGCTTTGGCGTCCTCCACCTCCCTCAATCGCTTCCGGAGCGTACCCTCGATGTCTCGGATCACTTCTCGTCGTCTGGCGACCGCCACTTTGAGCTTCTCCTGCTGCGCTTCGGCGACGCGTCGTCCTTCCAACTGCCGCATGGCGATCGCTCTCCACGCCGAGCGAGCGACGTTGTCGGAATCTCTGCGGCGACTCTGCTGCAGTTCCTCCAGTCGCGCAGCTAACGTCGCCTCTTGGCAGCGTAGTTGCTGCCATTCCTCTTTAACCGCTTTCGATACGCATCTCGTCGCTTGCCAGTCTTAATGTTACGCAGGACACGTCTCCTTTCGGCTTCGTCCTCCGGGCATTTCGATTTCGTGGTGCTAACGTTATCGACGGTTTCATGGAGACGGGGATTACTATTTCCCGGATGGTCCTCTTCCTCGTCCAGAAAGCCCGAGATGTCCGACAGGAAGGCCGCCACGGCCGCTGCCTCATGCGCCAATTCTTCGGGTTGTACCATTATTTCTAAATTGTTTATTAGAGACCGTTGGGAGATGAGCGGCCTCGACTATAACCCCGCACGTGGCCTGATGGTGACAGTCCCGTGCTCACGATGGCCGACCACGACGCGTTCCTGGCCGATTTAAGCGCCTTCCTGAGCGAGTTCGAAGCCTCTACAGACACTGGGGGCGTCTTGCAGCGTCCAGGGAGCGACCATTTGGTGTCTGCAAGCCGACAACTTTTATCGGAGACCGAGAGGCTGGTGGACGATGAAGAAGATGCGTCTGCAATGGCAATGTCCTCCAACGACTCGGAGGACGATTCGTCTTCAACTACTGCACGACGCAATCGACTAGCGGCCAAGAGGACGAGTCGGTACCGTCGGAAATTGAAGTCCGAAAAGCAGGTTCTGAAACAGCGAGCGAGTGAGTTATCGGCCGAATTGAGCGGCCTGCGCAGCTCTCAAGCGAGCGAGAAGAAGACCAAGGAGAGCATTTTCTTGAGTGCATGGAGGTCCGTCGCCAAGCGAGAGAAGGAGAAGCGACTGGAAGTGGAACAGCAACAGAAACGTCTTCGAGCGGCCGTGGTGAATCGAGCGAGACTGATCCACCAGATGAAGCTTTTAGCTCAAGAAGACGGCCAATACAGGAGGCTAGCGGCAGCGGATGAGCTGCTTTCCAACACCTTTGAAGGTGAGGAGCTGCTCAAGTCTTTCCTGGAGCAACTGGACCCGCTGTACGCTCAGACCAACAAGATCTTGCAGGAGGTGGAGTTCGATCCATCCTCGTCAGTGGAATACCAACCGAAACGAGAAGGAAGTCGCCGAGTCGAATACTTTGAAAGCACCGACGCGATTGTGATCCCGTTCGAGCTGGAGAAGGCCGCGGACGCCATGTCTTCCGTCATGCTGGCAGATTTCGATGGAGAGTGTTACGAAGGCGTAAAAGACCCGGAAAACACCACTGCAGTGCGGTACAACATTAACTACTGCTGCCAGTCCGGCGAGAACGTGTCGTTTGTGGCGTATATCGCTACTAAGAGGTACGAGGAAGGCAACCGAGTCGTGTTTGTGTGGCGGATGCTCATGGAAGGCCAAGGCAAATTCGCTGGACTGCATGCTGACGAAACGGGTGGGTCGTGGTCCGCAATGCAAACCGAGTGCCCAACACTGATCCAGAGGAGTCTCCTTCGACCGTGGGTGAAATTTATTCAAGGCTGATACCGACTTCTCTCGCTGGACAAGGCGATCGAGCAGAGCAGTTTACGAAGATCGCCATTAAGTCGAGCGAAGAGGAACTCAAGCAGATCACTGAAGTGCTCGATAATCTGCTACTTGATGCGCCGTAATTTGAAATCGGAGCTTGTGTTGTATATGAATAAGGTGAGAAATAATCGAACAGATATCGTCATGAAGCCTGAAGCCCGGCGCTGTGGTTGCTCTCATCGTCTGTTTCTGGTCGGCTGTTTGTTTGGGACTGGATATTTGTCCCTCACTTGTGTTTCGTCTAGGATGGAGAGCAAGCTCGACGAGTCCTTCTTGGCGGACGTGGCGGCGTTCCTGGACGAACTTGACGTCTCGCATGTCACTGAGGATCCAGACAGCGGGACTAGAACTCCTGAAGATGGCAGCAGCCCAACCACACACGAATCGGAGACCGAGCAAATTGATGGTGCTCAAGCTGCCAGGTCACGGAGGAACCTCATGGCAGCTAAACGCAGGTTGAGGTATCGCCAGAAGTTAAGGACCGAGAGAGATTCGTTGCTTCAGCAGGAGAGTGAGCTGTCATCAGAGCTGAGGCAACTGCAAGCGGTTCTTGCCGAAAACAACAAAGAAACCAACGGCACTTTGGCTCTGAGAGCGTGGAGATCCGTCGCCAAGCGTCAACAGGAGAAACGTGGGGAAGCTGAGCAGCAACGGAAACAACTTCGAGCCGCTGTGATCAGTCGAGGGAGATTGATTCGCCAGATGAAGGCATTGATGCAGAAAACATTCGCGAGCGAGATGGACAAAGCCTCGATCACTTATTCCGACGACGTTCCAGCGACTGGAGGCTCTGCATTGCTCGATATGTTGCTGGGTCAAATGGACATGCTGTACGGTCAAACTGGTAGGGTTTACCGTGAGTTGGAGTTCAAACCGACGACTGCACTCGAGTACAAACCCAAAGGAGAATGGACGGAGGCGTCGAGTTCTACGAAAGTATAGACGCGATTTTGATCCCACTTGCGTTCGAGAAAGGGGCAGAGGCCTTGTCCACAGTGATGTTATCGGATTTTGGCTTCAAGCGCTACGAGAACGTTAAAGACCCTGAAAATACGACTGCGGTCCGATACAACATCAACCTGCGTTGCCAATCTGGTGATGTGGAGCGGTTTGTGGCCTATTTGGTAACGAGGAGATACAAAGAAGAGAACCGCGTCGTGCTTGTTTGGCGGATGTTTGTCGAAGGCCAAGACAAGTTTGCTGGACTGCAGACGGATGAAACAGGGTGGGTGGTCGTTCGGCCCAGTACAAATTCCGAAGAATCGAATTGGACTGTGGGCGAGAACTACACGCGTCTAGTTCCAATGTCTCTGGGGTCCGATCGAAACAATAAAGAGCGAGCCGAACAGTTCACTAAGGTCGTCATACAGTCCGGCCAGGAAGACGTTCGGCTGATGACTCGAATGTTGGATGGACTTTTACTCGGCGTGCCCTAGCTCAATTCCTCCAGGATCCAGACAGCAATCATTGCAACAACATATCCTGATTGAGGACCACCAGCGATATTGGAACAGTTAAATTCTTCTGCGATGACGAATATGTTCGAGGAGGGCGCGATATCAGCGGAAGTTGAAAACGAGAGACAATCATTGATGCAACAGGAAAGCGAGCTGACAGCGCGGTTGGATTAGCTTCTAGCCGTAAGAAGGAATAGACGGCCGAGTCGATGTTACTCAACGCTTGGCGATCACTCGCCAAGCGGCAGATGGAGGAGCGATTTCAAGTCGAGCAACAGCAGAGACGGTCGAGGGCTGTCGTACTCGACCAAGCAAGCCTCATAGGACAACTGAAGAAGGTGGTCCAGCAGCAATTGGCCGAGCGCGGCACGAAGTTGATACCACGCACACCGTCAAGGTTTGAAGAAACTGCGCTATTTGATTCACTGCTGGCACAACAGGATCCTCTGTATGCGCAGCCAGCTCGCAATTACCGCGAATTGAAGTTCACGCCGTCGACGACAATCGCTCAAGAAAAGATTGCCGGAAGTATCGAGTACTTCAAAAGTGCGGACAAAGCTGCCAATGTCATGTCCTTGATGACAACGTCGTATTTTAGTGGCAATCGATACGAAGGTGTCACTAACTGCAAGAAATGTGATAGCCTAAATATTTCTTAGAGTGTAAGCGAGATTTACACGCGTTTGCTGGCATCGCCTGTGGCGAACGATCAAAGCGAACAGTTTTCCAACACGATCGTGGAATCTGGAAAGGAAGAGGTGAAGGAGATGACTCAGATGCAGGGTGAGTTACTGCTGAAGGTGTGATCGTAGTGACTAGCGTCTTACATCTGACTGCATTCCATTCACAACCGCTTGGCTCGAATTCAGGAGTATTTTATCCAACATTCGCGTCATCTCCTTCACTTCTTGCTCGCCAGATTTTAACACGATTTTCGTGAATTGGTCGCTTTGTTCATTTCCTGGTGACGACGGCACCAGTCGTGTGTAGGTCTCGCCAACAGTCCACTGAGTTTGGCTTGCATCTGAGCGAGTGATTTCAACTGAAGGGCGGACGACAACCCAGCCATTTTCGTCAGTATGTAGCCCCGCAAACTTGTCCTGGCCTTCAATCACCAATCGCCATACAAACACAACTCTGTTGGCTTCTTTGTATCTTCTTGTAGCTGCGTACGCCCAGAAGGGAACAATTCCGCCCGATTCACGACGATACTTAATGTTGTATCTAGCAGCCGTCGTGTTCTCTGGATTCGGCGCTTCTTCGTAGCGTGCGCCGTCCCAATCCGACAGCAACACTGCTGACATGGCACTCACTGCAGTTTCAAAGTCGAACGGGATGGCAGTGGCGTCTGTGCTCTCAAAGTATTCGATATCTCCGTCCACTTTCCTCTTGGGGTTGTAGTCGATCGCTGTCGACGCCTTAAACTTTAATCCACGGTAAATCTCGTCCGTCTGAGCGTACAGCGGGTCCAGCTGCTCCAGCAATTTGTCCAGCAAAGCCGTTCCTTCAAATTTCGACTTTGACAGTGTCACCTTCGTATTAATGCTGACCGACGGTTCTTGCAGCATCGTCTTCATCTGGTGGATCAGTCTCGCTCGGTAAACGACCGCAGCTCTCAGCTCTCTCTGCTGCTGCTCCACTTCACATCGTTTCTCCAGTTGTCGGTTAGCGATGGCCCTCCAAGCGCCGAGCAGTGTCGTGTCTTGTGGTTTCTTATTCCTTTCAGCTTTTAGCTGCCGCAATCGAGTCGTCAGGTCCTTCTCCTGCTGGGCCAGCGACTGCCTCTCGCTCTTGAGCTTGTCACGATATTTCTTCCGCCGCTTGACGGCCTTCAGTCTCTGCAGCTCGTGCAGATTGGCTGGTGGGACCAGAATATCGTCTCCACTACCGACGAGATTCGGCAGCTCGTCGCCTCCCAACCCGCCTAGAAACGCCGTCACGTCCGCCAGGAAGCCGTCGTCGATCTCGCTCTCGTCCACCATCGGTCCGCTTGATCTTTGGCGCTCTATCACGATACAAAAGCCCGTAAAAACATTCATTCCAGAAGAACCAGGGCGGCCAACACATTAGAATACAGGCAGACACGAGACCGACGAGCGGTTCCTGGCGGAGGTGACGACTTTTCTAAGCGAGTTGGACCCAGAGCCAGACATCGAAGAGAGAGCTGCAGGGGAGTACGTTGTCTCTGCAGTTGGTTACAGCTTTAAGACGAACGCCAGTCGAGACCGTCCGAGTCGCCGCTGCTCAGTGCGTGGAGAGCGATCGCCAAGCGACAAATAGGCTGAACAGCAGAAACACTTGAGAGCTGCGGTGGATCACCGAGCAAAAGTCCTCGAGCAGATGAAGATGCTGATGCAAACATCACTGGATGGTTGCCAGTTGACGTAGCTCGAGCCCTTCTCAGTGTCCACGTTCGAAGAAACAACGCTACTTGATTTATTGGTGGAACAATTGGATCTCAGACGGATCGGATGTATCAAGGTTTGACGTTTACACCGTCGACTCAATCGAGTGCACGCCTACGAGAAACTTGAACGGAGCAGTGGAGAACTTTGGAAGTGCAGACGCCACGATGATGTCGTTTGGCTTTGACAAGACTGCTGCGGCCACGTCTTGCATGATTTTGTCGGTTTTTAACGGCAAGTGACACGAAAACCTCAAGGACCCAGAGAATACGAGGGCTGCCAGATACAACATCAAGTACCGTTGCGAGTCTGCAGAGATCGCTCCCGTGTGGGCGTATACAGCCACAAGAAGATATCGAGATAATGACCGGGTGGTGCTTGTGGGGCGAATGGTTATTGAAGGACAAGATAAATTTGCTGACTTGCACACCCACGAGACTGGGTGGATTGTTCAAGCAGCATAATGTGTTCTTGGACTGCTGGGGAGATTTCACACAGATGGTACTGTCACCTTTAGCAGGTGACCTAGCAAACGAAGAAAAGGCTGAAGAATTGTACCAAGATAGCGCTACAGTCTGGCGAAGAAGTAGCGAAGGAGACGACGCGGGTGCTGGATGGCTTCTTGCTCAAGTCAAGCTAATCAGTTTTGTGATCACAAACGAGGACAGTTCTCAGTCTAGCTAGAAGGAGAGGAGCCCCCGGCACAGGCGTCATTAGCGTCTGTTTCTACCCGGACGACGGCTGGATATTTGTTCAGTTTCCGTTTCACGATGGCGAGCGAAGTTGAGTCAGACGATCGCTTCCTGGCGGACCTGACAGCATTTCTGAATGAATTCGACAATTCTACCATTACTGGAGACAACGGGGTTGAAGGTGCTGGCTACGGCTCAAAAACAGCGAGGAGGAAGAAGAAGAAGGTCGAGAAGCTGTCGCCTGAGCAGTTGCGAGAGCGGAGGATTTTGCTCGCGAGGACAAGGAAGACGAGATACCGACAGAAGATGAAGAGCGAGCGACAGTGGCTGCTGCAGCAGGAAAGTGAGCTATCAGCGCAGTTGACTCGGCTTCAGGCTCAAACGACCAACAAACCTCGCGACTCGCAGCTACTCAGTGCTTGGAAATCCATCGCGAAGCTTCAAAAGGAAAAGCGGATCGAGGTGGAGGACCAGCAGCGACATTTGAGAGCGCTGATGAGGAATCGAGCGAGTATCATTCAGCAACTGCAAGGGCTTCTGGCTCGACAACACACAAAAGTAATCCAGCGTAGAAGTTTACCAGCGACCAAGTTTGAAGGAGCGGTGCTGCTTGATACGCTGGTACGCCAGTTGGACTCGCTGTATGCTCAAACGGACCGGGTTTATCGCGACTTGGAGTTCCAAACGTCCACTGCGATGACGTACAACCCCAAGCGGAGAATGAATGGAGACGTTGAGGTTTTTGAAAGTACAGACGCGATCGCGATACCGTTTAGCTTTGACAAGGCAGGCCAAGCCATGTCGACA
Source organism: Phytophthora quininea (assembly GCA_011947345.1). Classification (NCBI taxonomy): domain Eukaryota; phylum Oomycota; class Peronosporomycetes; order Peronosporales; family Peronosporaceae; genus Phytophthora; species Phytophthora quininea. The sequence goes on along the minus strand of JAAVTG010000573.1, from coordinate 10,469 downwards.
GTTGTGCTCTCGCACTTGAGTGGGGAACGGTACGAGAGCGTCCAGGATCCGGACAACACGACGGCTGTGCGATACTGCATCAATTCTCGCTGTGAATCCGGCGAAGTGGTCCCGTTATGGGTGTATACAGCTACAAGGAGGTACCACGAAGCTAACAGGACCGTGTTCGCGTGGCGAATGGTTGTCGAGGGTCTTGACCGTTTCTCTGGACTGAACTCTGACGAAATGGGCTGGGTAGTTGTGCGTCCGAGGAGCAGTTCTTGCACGGTTGGCGAGATTTACAGCCGTTTGGCGCTGTTGACCTTAGGGAAGGCTCAAAACGACAAACAACTCCTTGATCGCTTCACCCAAATCGTCCTAAAGACGGGAGAACGAGAGGTGAAGGAGATGGCACACCAGCTGGATGGCTTGCTGCTCAATTGAAGCTAATCAGCCTTGTGATCACCCCAACTAGCAAGTGTAATCAATCAATCGTAGCAACACGTAGTATATGTGATAACGCATTCCTGTTGACAAAGAAGAAGAAAAAATGTCGGTAGGATTTTTAAACCAAGTGATCAAGATGAAAGCAGGTCGTCTATGCGTGGACAGCTATCACCAGCTTTGATAGAGAAGACATCGCTGGAGCTCAGAACTCTGTTGGTCTGTCTCTACTCAAAATAGAGACTGGATATTTCGCAGTCATTACGCCATTTCCTGCAATGGCAGCAAGAGGACACGACCGCTTCCTGGCGGACTTGACGGCATTTCTGAGCGAGCTGGACCCTTCCATTACTTCCGGACCGCACGCACACCAAACAACCGATGACACGCCCGAGAAGCACTCGGAGTCGGCAACGCAGAGACGAGAGCAGATGGCAGCCAAACGGCGAGCAAGGCACCTCCAGAAGCGGAAAGATGAGAGATGTCTACTCCTCCGGCAGCAGAGCGAGCTGTCTGCGCAGTTGGAGAAACTTTTAGACCATGTAATGAAGAAGCCGCAAGAGTCGATGCTCCTCACTACTTGGAAAGCAATAGCCAAGCGGCAGATGGAGAGACGTCAAGTAGCGGAACAGCAGTGCAAACAATTGAGAGCTGAAGTGGAATTTCGAGCGAGATTCATCCGGCAACTGCAGGCGTTGGTGGAAGGACCGCAGGTTGCCCAAAATGTCTGCTTAGCTCCGTTGTCAGCATCCAAGTTCGACGGAACAGTGTTGCTGGACTCGCTGTTGATGCAGTTGGACTCTCTGAACGCGAAAACCAGTGAGGTTTTTCGCAATTTGAAACTTAAGGCGTCGACAACGCTCGGATACAGCCCCAAGAGGAAAGTGAAGGCAGGTGTCGAGTATTTCGAAAGCGCAGACGCAATGCTGATCCCATTTAGCCTACAAAACACAACTAAAGCCATGTCCTCTGTGGTGCTGTCCTTCTGGGATGGAAAACCCCACGAGAATATCCCTGACCCCGAAAACACGGTTGCAGCGGTGCATAACGTCAGCTATCGGTGCGACTCAGGCGAGACTGTTCTCTACTGGGCGTATGTTGCAACAAGAAGATACGAGGAAGCCGACCGAGTGGTATTTGTGTGGAGAATGGTGATCGAAGGACAAGGAAGGTTTGCAGGACTGCACAGTGACGAAACTGGTTGGACGGTTCTCCGCCCGTCGCTCCAAGTCACTAGCAGTTCTTCGGAGACCAGTCCTTGGACTGTCAGTGAGGTTCACACCCATTTGACGGTGCCGCAGGTCGGAAACGAACACGGCGAGGAATTCATGAAGATGGTCTTGAAAAGCAACGAGGAAGAGGTCACAGAGATGACGCGTATGATGGACACGTTGCTCCTCACCTCGAGCAAGAAGGAGTGCAGGTAAAATCGGACTGCCATGCCAATTGGTCGGCCTGTTCCCAATTGGAGTTTCCCACTCGCATTTTGATGTACGACCGCGACAAATCGACTGCTGTGCGGCAACATATTGACTGGTATACAGCCACAAGGATGTACTTGGAAACCAACAGGACCGGTTTTGTGAGGCTACTGTCACTTCGACGTCGACGAAACAGGTTCCTATAGTATTAAATAGTTGTGTTCGTCTGTCCAGCAAAGCCACCCCACATATAAGAATACTTGCAGTTTGCTGTCGTCGTTGGGAAAGGATCAAAACCGCCAGGAATGTACGGATCGCTTCACCAAAGTCATCCTGAAGACAGAAGAGCGAGAAGCAAACGAAAATGCTGGATTGTTTGCTGCTCAATACAAGACAGTGTAATCAATGGAGGCAACACGTGATCTCCATTCGTGCGTGTGTGATAACGTTTCGGTGACAATGACAAGCTACACGTTTGGCCTTGCTTACATGTAGCTGCTGCATCAGAACGAAAGGGAGGTTGGTTAAGAAGATGAAGGAGAGTCCAGGCTTGCTGGAGACGATCGCATGGACTGATCATGGAGGACCCGGCACAGATGTGTTGGCGTCGTCTGTTTCTACTCTGGGACTGGATATTTGAGCGTCTTTAGTTTTCATTTCGCAGCGATGGTCGAGGGCGACGAGCTGTTCCTGGCGAACGTATCGGCCTTCTTGGACGAACTCGACGAGTCTAGCACCGCTACAGAGGAGACGAAAACGAGCGCGGGTACTGGAAATGAAGATCTGACCGACAAGCTCTTTCTGGCCGAGTCCAGCGACGACGACCACAACGCTGCGGACGAAGGTCCGCAAAGAGTGACGACCAAGAAGAATACTGGCGATAATCTATCGTTGGATCAACGTCAGAAGCTACGGAACCAACTGGCGAGGAAGCGAAGGGCGAGGCACCGACAGAAGCTGAGCAGAGAGAAGGAGTCGTTGGCGAAGCAGGAAGTTGAGCTATCGGCGCAGTTGCGCCGACTACAGACAAAAATGGGCACGATTACGCACGAAACAATGCTGCTCAGTGCGTGGAGAGCTATTGCCAAGCGGCAGTTTGAGATGCGGACGGAGGCGGAGCACCAGCAAAAGCAATTGAGGGCAGCCGTGGCCAGTCGAGCCAAACTTATTCAGCAGATGAAGGCGCTGGTGGAACGACCGCTGGGCAAGCTAAGTGTCAGCTTGGCATCGTGTAGTATGGAGTGGTCGTGGTCGAAGTTTGAAGGAGCTGCATTGCTGGATACGTTGCTGGCACAACTGGATCCCTCGTATTCACAAATGAACCGGTTTTATAGCGATTTGGACTTTAAAATGTCCACGGCGATCGAGTTCAACCCTGAGCGAAAAGTGGATGGAGCCTTCGCGTACTTTGAAAGTTCAAGTGCAGCAGTGATTCCGTTCACCTGCGACAAGGCTGCCGACGCCATGGCTTCGATATTGCTGTCCGATTTCGATGGTATCCGCTACGAAGCAGTCTCGAATCCGGAGAACACTGTGGCGGTACGGTACAACATCAATTATTGCTGTCAGTCCGGCGAGCTTGTTCCTTTCTGGGCGCATTCGGCAATCAGGAGATACGAGGAGAATGACAGAGTGGTGTTTGTCTGGAGGTTGGTCATGGAAGGTCAAGGTCAATTTGCCGGACTGTACTCGGACGAAACTAATTGGGTTGTGGTTCGACCGTCACACACTGCAAGCTTTGATTCGGAAAACAGTCCATGCACTGTTGGAGAGATCTACACTCGTATTGTACCGTCGTGTGTGAGGAATGATCAAGATGACGAATTCACCAAGACGGTCCTGAAATCTGGAGAGCAAGAAGTCAAGGAGATGACCAGAACGTTAGATAGTTTGCTGCTTGGTTTCCCCAACTAATGTAAATGCCCATGCCCATTTTTATTATTGGTACTGGTATTGCATTGTAATACATGTATGTATATAAAGCCAGGGTACTCCAAAAAGTATGAATTTTGATAGTGTTTCTGATGGCGAATGGGCGGCAGGCCGACGACGCGTTTCTCGCGGAGCTACGAGCCTTCCTAGGCGGCAGCGAAGCGTCCAGTACGTCCGAAGAGGAGATACACACCCAAGAACGCACAAGAGACAACGATCTGCTGCTTATCAGCAACCAGCTTTTATCAGAGACCGAGAATTTACTCTCGACGTTGGAGCCGCCAAAGACGGCAAAGACTCTGTCGGAACCAGACACAAATGTCGAAGACAAACTGTCGACACGAAATTGTTCCGGATCCAAAAGCGAGGAATCCAGAGCCTTCTAGCTGCTAACCGAAGAAATCGATATCGCCAACGCCTCAAAGACGAGAAACAGCTTTTGCTGCAGCAAGAGCAGGAGTTATCGACGAAACTGAGTCAACTGGAGGCTGCAAATACCGAAAACCAGAAGAAAGCCGCGGATTCCATGGCGCTGAGTGTGTGGCGAGCAATCGCCAAGCGGCAGATGGAGAAACGTCAGGAAGTGGAACAATTGCAGAAATCTCTACGAGCTGCGGTGATTAACCGAGCAAGGTTAGTCCACCAGATGAAGGCGTTAATACGAAAGCCACCCTTGTGTGTGGACAACCACCCCCAACTTTGGGTAGCGATAAATCCGACGGCTCTGCAGTGATCAAGAATTATTTGAAAGAGTTGAATGGTTTGTACGCCCAAACAGACAACGTTTTCCACGACGTGGAGTTCAAAGTGTCGACGTCGATGGCGTACAGTCCAAAGAGGACAGTAAAGCAAGGCGTCGAGTACCTTGAAAGCGCAGATTCGACGGTCATTCCGTTCGATTATGGACAAGCAGCGGAAGCTTTTTCTACGATGATGCTGTCGGACCAAGGGATGATCCGATGCGACGGAGCCATTGACGATCCGGAGAATACAGTGGCTGCCAAGTACAACATACACTTCCGAGATCAAGCAGGAAACGACACGCTTCTTGTGGGATACACTGCATCCAGGAGATACAATGAGCCTAGTCGCGTGGTGTTTGTTTGGCGCACGCTGACGGAAGGTCAAGACGAGTTTGCTGGCTGTAATGCTGATGAGACGGGGTGGGCTGTGGTTCGGCCCTTTGATTGGCCCGTGAGCTCAAAATCGAATGGCAAGCCCGCGTCGGTGATAGAGAGCTACGTGCGAGTGGTGCCAGCCACTCTCGATGGGGTATCGGGTGACCTAGGACGTGCTGATCGTTTCAATATGCTTCTCATTAAATCAGGCGAAGAAGAAGTCAAGGAGATGACACGAATGATGGAGCGTCTGTTGTTGGCCTCCTCATAAGGCGAGCATGACAGGATCTGGCGTCTACATATTCACTCGGTCAATATTTGGTTTGGATTTTGGATTACACAGAGAACAAAAAACATGAAGCGAACAGCGAAGGCAGCAGCGTATCAAGGATTGAGTTGGACTGTTTTTGCTCGAGGTCCGGTTGGCGATGACGTGGGTTAACTTGAGTTGTCACGCCACGTTTCCAGGGGCGGTAGGACTTCATTTCGCAAAGAAAAAGCCCGACATTTCAACAATCGAGGGATGGCCGAAGACGAGAAGCTGGATGCTACCTTCTTGGCATTAACAGCCTTTCTTGACGAATACAAGGCGTCTGCATTAGCAAGTGCGGAAGATGACAGCCCAGGAGAAGCACGACGCAAAACCCGGCTCATGCAGGCTACCAAGAGAAGGACAAAGTACCGCCAACGAGTGAAGGAAGAGCGACGACAGCTGAAACAACAAGAATTCGAACTATCGCTTCAATTGAATCGACTCCTAGCTCTACAAAAACACCATAAACCTGAACGGATGGCTTTGGTAGCGTGGAAGATTGTAGCAACACGCGAAAAGAGAAGCGCCAACTAGCGGAAAAGTTACGAAGTCAACTCCAAGCGGCCGTTAAGAGTCAACTGGATTTGATACACAACTTTAGTTTACTTCTGCCAGAACCTGAAGAAATGTGGGGCGTCACGATCAATGACAACTGAGAGACGGCTGCTTCTTCCGAGAGAAGTTGGAATGCTTCAGCCATTAAAGGTTTTTGGTATCGAAGATACTCTGTGCAATGAACGCTCTCTGATAATTTCCAGGAACGTGGTTCATCTCGACCAGGAAGGCACGTATGGCCGCTTTGTATGGAGCTAGTGATATCGTGGAGCCCGTTAGGAAAAAATGATGCGACGGCTAGAAAATCTGGCACTAAGGTGAGAGAGCTAGATTACATGACGTCACTTATGGTATATTCTCCTTCATGCGCTTTACGCACTTCCTAACAAGAGCGACTCCATCATACGCACCACCTCTAAGCCATCTTCGGCGCCTGTAATTCCTGCCAGTTTCGAGAACTCATCCACTTCTTTGGCGCTTCCTGATGAATTCGTAGTGAAAAAGGAGTGAAGTGGATGATCGTTCGTGAGGTAGTAGGCATGGCCATGCTACCGGACGCTGTGTTTTGGTCGTTGCGGGTCACTATTGTCCATCCAGTTTCGTCAGCCTGTAAATGGCTAAACACTCCTTCTCCAGTGGTGTTTGCTCGCCAAACAATAATCATTCTATCCCTTTCCTGATATCTTCGTAACACCATGTGAACCAGCATGCTTACAGAACATCCACTTGGGCCGTGACCAACGACATGAAACTTGACAGCAATCGTACTCTCTGGATCAAACACGCCCAGGTAGTGTTGGTGATTCTTCCGTCGATGATGTAGCTGCATCGATCTCCACATCGCGTCAGACGTCGGCTTGAACTCGAAAGGAATCAATTGAACTTCTAGCCTCTCAAAGGTATCAATTCCACCCTCACTTTTCGTCGGTGCTGGCAGTACGCTGATTCGCACGGTTCCTGCAGTTTCCAAGACTTCAATGTTTTGTCTGTGCCTAGATAGGTGCCATCCATTTCCTCTAGAAACCTCTCAAACTCTGCAATATCGTGCGAGCTCAACAACGTCGTTAGCGCAACGGGATTCTCATCCGGTCTACGCAACTGCTCTTGGATCAACTTCCCCAACTTCTGGATCGAAGCTTTGCGATTCGCCACTTCACTCAGCAAGCGACGTCGCTCTTTCTCCGCAGCGATTCTCGCTTGCATCTGGCGCACTGCAATTGCTCTCCACACTGGAAACTGGTGAGACTGGACACCAAAGCGCTGCTCATGGCTGCGCTTGGCCTGCAGGTTCTGAATCTCCAGCATCAGCTCCTTCTCCTGCTGCTTCAATACCAGCTTCTCTTCTTTCAGCTTGGTGACGTACTTGCGTCTCCTCTTGGCGGCGTTCTCGTTGTGCCGTTTACGTTGACTTCCAGTCATTTTCTTGAGCGCTGACGTGGCAGTTGAACAAGTCGAAAGCAAAGTCTCGGTCTCTGCAGCGAGTTGGAGGCTGGAACACAGCAATTCTTGGCCTTCGGTCGTTGCATGCTGCTCTCCGAAGTCGTCGATATCCACGGGAACCGTATATTCGTTGAGGAACTCCGTCACTCCAGCTAAGAAGGCGTCGTCGTCAACGCCTTTCGTCATTGTTGCTGCACTGAAAATTATTATAATCTGGCTTTAGGGATCGGTCTCCGATACAAAAATATGAACAACTTTACATTTTTATTGCGATATAGGAAAAATGGCTGACGAGAAGTCTGACTCAGCGCTTCTGGCTGACCTCAGCTGTCTCCTGGAGGGATACGAAGCACTAGATCCGTCGTTAGATATCTCTACTCGTCAGGTAGAGACCGAAGAGTTCCTCCCTGCTCAAGAAAACAAAGATCGAGCAAAACAAGACGATAAAGACTACAAGAAAACTCAGGCAACTCAGCGACGACTCAAATACCGACAGAAAGTCAAGGCGGAGAGGAGCAGTCTAAGAAAACAAGCAGAGGATCTATCTGCCAAAGTCTTCGACATTCAAAATGAGCAGGCCAAAAGAAGAGCTCAACGAGCTGGAGGTTTGGCATTGAGTATGTGGAAGGCCATAGCCTCGAGACAAATGGAACGGCGCTGGGAAGCTGAAGAGGAGCAGAAGCGACTTCGAGCTGCAGTGATAGATAGATCCAGACTGATCAACCAGATGAACGCCATGCTGCTGGCGTGTCAGCAGACTGATAGAACAACGAACGACAGACGCGTGTTGAATGGCCAAGTCGGCGGTGAAGCCACGCTGAAGACATTTGTGGAGGAACTAGACGCAGTCTACGCTCAGACAGACGAAGTGCTACGAGAAGCCAACTTCGTCTTGTCTTCTCCTTTGGGGTACACTGTGACGTGGAAACATGCAGAAGGTCTCTCGTTCTTTGAGAGCGCAGACGCAACAGTATTTCCATTCAGATTTGAGAAAGCCTGTGACGCCGTGGCTTCGCTCGTGCTCTCGTACACTGGAAATAGCTACATGTTTGACATCGCAGGGGACTCCGAGGATACTTCTGCCGTGAAATACACCGCAGACTACCAATTTGAACCAGGCGACAGCGGAAAGCTTGCCATGTTTTTCGCGACGCGGAGGTACAGAGAAGAAAACCGTTATGTTTTCGCGTGTCGAGCACTTTACGAAGGCCAAGGAGAATTTGAAGGCTTCCACTCGCACGAAACGACGTGGTTTGTCGTTCGACCGTTGTCTGATGAAAACTCGACACGTAGCAGTTGTACTCGAATGGAGTTGTATAGTCGACTGGTGCCTGTAGCTACAAACGTCTCAGCCGAGAAAAGTAGTCGATTTACCCGACTCTTGTCGAAAACATTGGAGAAAGAAACCCACGAGATGACGCGGACGCTGGAAAGCCTTTTACTAGATCGTCCGTGACAAGTGGAATAAATTCAAGCTAGACAGTACACCATAGTCTGGATGAGGCGATTCGCGCACGAGAGCTATCCAATTTGATTGCAGGTATTACCACGGGATGGCATTACGATCTCGACAACGACGAGGGCCTCATACTCAACGGTATCCACTGGATGATAGCGACAAGATCGTGACGATGCATCTTGCGACAGAATGTAACCCAGAAGAGTTTGCCTGGTTTCACTGACGACGTAGCATGATTCTGAAGTTGGGCTGTTATACAAAATCCAAGTACTCACTGTTTTAGTCACTCCTAAACTTGCGGCCAGAAAATGGAGAAGCATGATACGACGTTTCTAGAGGACAGAAGTCGCCTTCTGGACGAGAACGAGTGTCTACAGCAGTATCCAACACCGAGGAGCCTTCCCGCCATAAAGAAAACAGAACAAGATAATGACCAAGGACGCTGCATGACAAAGAAAACTCAGGCCGCTCAACGGCGAACCAAGTACCGACAGAGGATCAAGGCTGATAGTGTCATTTTGAAAAGCAAGCCTGTCAGCTAGACTCGTCGGCATCCAAAACGAGCAGGCTGAAAGAAGAGCCAAACAGGCAAAGAGTTTGTCTTTGAGCATGCGGAAGGCCATTAAACTGCGAGGCACGGAGTGCAGCTGAACAGGAGCAGAAACGGCTTCGAGCTGCGGTGATGGATAAATCGAGGTTGATCAAATGAATGTCATGCTGCTGGCATATCACCAGTCTGATAGAGCGATCAAATGAAGTGATGTGTGAAGCGAACTGTGTCGGAGCATCGCCGATGGGGTGCCATTTGAAGTGGAAAACGAAGAAGGTCTTGCGTTTTTACTGGGCGCAGACGCAACAGTGTTTCCATTTAACTTAGCTTGTGATGCCGTGTCCTCGCTTGTGCTACACATACACAGGTGGGAGTCAGATCTTCGGCAGCGGGGGATCCAGAGAATACTCCCGTCGTGAAATGCACGGCAGACTACCAATTCGAACCAGGTGACAGTGGAAAGCTTGTCATGTACAGAAAAAAACTACCCGTCAAGTTTTCGTGTGCCGAGCGCTCTACAAATGTTAAGGCGAGTTTGAAGGCTTTCACTCGCGTGGTTTGTGGTTCGACCAAGAACGGTCCGACGCGAATAGAGCTATACAGCCAGCTCTGGGCATCTTGGCCTAGAAAATGAGTCGATTTACTAAACTGTTATCGAAAACACTAAGAGCTGACACGGCTACTGGGAAAGCTTTACCAAAACGTTAGGCTCAAATACATGTTTTTGTTGTCTGCATACAAACCCCAAGTCATACCAACATTCCGATCTCTTCCATTTCTGAACTTGCGACCATCGGAACAAATGGCGACCGACGAGCTTGACGCGACGTTTCTGGCAGACCTCAGCAGCCTCCTGGAGGAGTACGAGACCCTCCACCCAGCACAAGCTCCAAACAGTCACCACATGGAGACAGCGCTGCTCTTCGCTTCGCCAGAAGCTTCAACAGAGGACCGTCGCCAGCTCCGGAGAGACCAGGCAGCCCAACGGAAACTCAAATACCGACAAAAGTCAAGACGGAGAGACTCAATTTACGGAGACAAGCAGAGGATCTATCAGCCAAAGTCGTAGACATTCAAAGAAAGCAGGCCCACAATAGAGCTCAGAGGGCGGGCAATCTGTCCTTAAGTATGTGGAAAGCCATCGCCACGAGGCAGATGGAACGACGCAGCGAAGCTGAAGAGGAGCAGAAGCGACTTCGAGCTGCAGTGATGGATCGGTCCAGATTGATCAACCAGATGAACGCCATGCTGCTGGCAT
>JAAVTG010000572.1:0-20696 GCA_011947345.1 Phytophthora quininea | reverse complement strand
GCGTTTCTAGGCGAGTACGAAGCTCCTGTAGAGCTCCACGAAGAGGAAGCGGAGACAAGTGAACTCCTTGTGGACAGCCATCGACTATTAGCGGAGACCGAGGCCTTGCTGGCTTCATATGCTACGAAGGACTCCCCTATACAAGAACCAAGTGAAGCTACGACCACCAAAAAGCAACATCAATTGACGGACGTCTTGAGCTCCGCAACAAACAGGCAGCGAAAAGAAGACTCAAGTACCGGCAAAACTAAACACTGAGCGAGAAACGTTGGAACTTGCGGAACAAGAATTATCGGCGGAGTTTGACCGCCTGCAGCAAACCAGGAAGAAAGTCAAGAGTCTGGTGCCGGAAGACGCTGCTGTTGCAGTGTGGAGAGCGATCGCCACGAGGCAAATGGAAGGGAGATTGGTCGCAGATGCGCAACAACGACGACTCAGAAGTGCAGTGGAGAATCGATCCAAACTCATCCAGGAAGTTGGAGAAATGATGAAACAGAATATTTCAGTGCGTGCTACAGATACTTTGAAGCTTCCGGAAAGTAATGTCGACTTTGTTCCGGACGATACAGCGCTGTACGAAGCTTATCTGCAGGATATGGACGAGGTTTACGCACAGACGGATGACGTTTTTCAGCTTACGGCGTTGCGAATGTGCCGCAGGTTTCTTACAAGATGGAGCCACAACGCAAGAGATGGGAATGTGGAATACTACGACAACTTGGACGTTTTGTTGATCCCTTTCGAGTTTGAGAAGACGTGTGGTCCAATGTGGCAAGCCATGAAGTTCGTTCATCAGCAGAAAGACCGACGGCAGTACGATGGCTTGACGGATCATGAACACACTCTGGCTGTTAAGTTTCGTATTGCTGTTCCGAGGGAATCTGGCAAGCCGATCGATATGTTGGTGTATCTTGTAATGCGTAGGTATATTGAAAATAACCGGATGGTGATTGTGTGGCGAGCGTTGTCGGAGGGAGAAGAAGAGTATAGTGGGATGCATTCCGACGAGACTGGTTGGTGCGTTATCCGTCCAATCTCTGCTAAAGGCGATGAAGTTCCGATAATGCCAACGGTGATGCAGACTTTCGTACGATTTGTACCCATGAGCATCTCAGACAAACTGGAAGCCCAAATGGCAAGCCAGTTCACTCAACTAGTGGTGTTGTCTGCTGAAGAGGACGGTCTTGAAGTCGCGCGTATGATGGAGTTGCTCCTGCTGGACGATTCCAAAAAATATTAGTATTAGCATCAAATATTGTTATTGAAACGCATTTCGTGGCGTAAATTATTTAGACGGTGCGTTCCGAGCTCTTCGCGATGCACTCTACTCAGCATTTCCTGCGAAACGGTGGTGACCTACTCCACACAAGCTTTCTCGACTACGTCTTCCAACGCCGTTTCCTGACTGTTGTTATCCTGAATCCCAAAAACTTCGCACGGTTCTCCGGTGTCGTAAAATCCAGCAAGATGATTTCATCGATCTTTTGAAACTCTTCTTTGATGAGAACCACCGACATGCGACCGGATTCAACAAACACGCCCTGAAGTTCTTCCGTATACGCTGTCGCACAAATGATTAAAATGTTCAATCGGCCTTGGGAGGACTTAACCATCCTGTCAAAATTCGCACACTCCTGAATCACCGTCTTCTCGCTGACCTCAGCGCCACCGAGGCTCTTATAAGTTTTCACCGCAAGCCCCACCGAGAGCTTAATGTTCTCTACCATAGTGAGCAGCAAAATGTCTGGTGATGCTGACATTGGCAGAGGCTTCAGATTCAATCGCTGGCGTCTGTCCAAAAGCGCGTCGATACCCACCATCAAATTATCCATCATTGTCGGAAGTACGGTGTCTGAGGTTACCGAAGATCTTTCTTCGGTCACTTTGGGCATACAGAATGTAGATTTCGCCATCTGCACATCTTGGCATCCACCGAATTTCTGCTCGCTTGTAAAGAAGGTTGGGAGTACCAATGTCGGAGTGATCTTATCGCAGAATAACTCTTGGAATCGAGCCAAGAAGAGAAGCTCGAACTCATCCGGATAGTCGATCGATAATTTGTCGATTGCGGGTATGACCTTCTCCAGCATGGCTTTCAGCGGGTAGACCGAGGCTAAAAGGGTGCGCAGGATATACGTTGGTACATGCACCTTGGCAGCATATCTGGGCCCTTCCCATGCAATGCCAAACTTGTATGCGACAGAAACGTACGAGAGCTGTTGGTCCCCATTGCCAAACCAGTATTCGATCAGGTTCATCTCTTCGCCGCGGACAGCATAACCTATCAGAACCCGAAGCTTTCCCTCGCAATGCTGCAAGCTGTCACCAAACTCGACCCAATCCATACTTGAATCTGAACCTTTGTACTTGATGAGCTCATCGTACGTTGAGCAGCTCTTGAAAGCGTCTAGCAGAGCTCGCTGACGGCCAAACGTTGTTTGAATAGATGCGCAGCAACGCCACCCACTTGGTTACCTTCGAGAAGGTAGTGTTGCACCAGTGTCTCCACTCGGTTCCAATGCGTGTGTCGTATAATCTCCTCAATCTCAGGGGGTCGAAGAAGACGAAGACTGAGTCGCGGAAACTCAAACGGACGCTGTGCAGTCATGTATCCAGATGGCCTCAATCCAACATAGCTCAGGAACGATGCGCTGCCAGCAACAAGCAAAAACAAACCTGGAACCTGAAGCAGCCAGTACAGCACCTCTGAGCACAAATAAAAAAAACGTTCTCTCTTCTCCAGTACCGTCAACCCAGCAGCATCAAAAGATCTGCCAATCTCATCGATCACAACGAAGAGCGGCCCAACCTCACTCACCAGATTCTTGAACACTTCTCCGACAGCGTGAAATTCATTAGCCACTGCCTCATCAGTTAGCGCTTGAGGACAGGTACCTTGGCACTCGATGAGATAATCGCGTACCAACTCCACCAACGAGGAATTGACCTTCAGTCTGTCAAGTTCATTTTTGCATCGAAAAAATGAACCGGATCAAATACAATTCTAATGTCATGGCACTTGCAAATTGTGTCCAAAAGGCCTTCCCTTGGCTCGTCCGATAGCTTTCGGCACATTCGAATATACTCTCCACCGAACATTGACTTTCCAAGGCCCCTACAAGGTCGACAAATCCGTATTCTGCACACCGCCGCCATTCACGTCTGCCTCTGTCAGCCACGAGTCGGTATTAGACTTCGCCAAGAAGAGCTGCGGCTTCCTTGACGGAACAGTGATGTCTGTATTCTTTTCTTTGATCTTCTCCTTCATCGCCGACACCCACTCAGTATCGTCGAGTTGCACCTCGAACGCGCCCCGTCGTCACCAACGAGATAGCAGTTAAGCTTCATCACGCCGCCAATTGTAAAATGAACGGGCTGCCGTAGGAAATGGCCAAGACGTTGTCACTATGCTGGATGGGTGACGACAGGATGTGACCCGCCCAAGCTGGGACGAGAACACCTTTGGTTATGTTTTTTTCTTCATGCTGTTAGCAGATGGGTTCCCGCCACGGAGAGTGACTAGCATCGTGCGAGCAGCAAAGTAGTCGTCAAGAGGGTGGTCTTGAGGTCGCATGGGGACGATTCCAGTGAGTCGTAGTACTGTCGCCAAAGATTGTGTCATTGAACGCCATTTCGTGGCGGATAATCGCAACGCGAAGCAGAAAGTTTACCAGTCGGAAACCAGTTGCTGCCATTCACACTTCTTCTTCTTCAAAGACCACAAGATGAACAGTTCGATTTCCGACGATGCGTTCGTACAGCAAGTCGCAGATTTCCTCGCGCCGTTGCCTCCGCTTGAATTCGACGGGCTTGCTTTTGATTCTAGCTCTACACCCGTCAGTCAGAACCAAAGTGAAGTCAAGCGCAGCGTCGAGTTGGACAAGCACGAGAGCGAGCGAGCGAACGACCGCCAGCGCCGAAGCATGTACCGCGCACAACGGAGTTATGAGCGGGACTCGCTTGTTCAAAATGCGACCGACTTGGCAGTCGAGTTGAACATGTTGCAGAGGCCCAAGGAAAACACGGAGCTGGCCCTCGGTTCAACGTCGTGGAAAGAAACGGCAGCGCAGCAAAAGGAGTCCCGTCAAGCTTGTGAAGTACGCCATCGACAGTTGCTTGCTCAAGTGCATGCTCATTCGACCTTGATTGAGATATCTGCCATACCATGCAACAGCGACTTCAGCAGGATGAACGACCTGTTCTTGGCGACGATGCCCTGTGTGATGCAGCTCGCCTCGACAAGTCCGACGGGGACATTTTTGACGCCTATATCCAAGGCATGGATGCCATGTACGCGCAGACCGACGACATTTTCCGAGATTGCTCGATGGACTCGGTGCCGGCATCCCTGCTAAACTTTAAGCAACAGCGGAAGCGGGATGGTGACAGGGAGTACTTTCAGTTCGTGGAGCGACAATTGGCTCCGTTCACGTTTGAAGAAACTTGTCAGCGTCTTTGGTATCTGGCGTCCATGCCGCACCGAAAGCTAGACCGAGCTGTGTACAATGGCGTGGATGACACAACGAATTGCTTTGCTGTTAAATATCGGGTCAAGCGCACACTCAACACCGGCGAAACCACGTCCATACTCCATCATACTGTGATCCGTCGACATCAAGAGATCGGTCGTGTGGCTTTCACGTGGCGATCGTTTACAGAAGGAGAAGGACAGTTCGCTGGTATGCAAGCTGACGAGCTGGGGTGGTGTGTGGTTAAACGTAAGAGAGGCTTGTGAGCTGGACACGTGCATCCGAAATGTGCCCATGCATTTCCGTATGGCGACCCAGAACGCAGGAATTGATCAATTCGCCAATCTGGTTCTTCAGTCGGGGGCCGAAGACGTTTTCGAGATCACTGGATCGCTCAGGAGGCTTCTTCAGTCGTACCGAGCATGACATTGGTATTGATACTGCAGGCAAGAGAGTTCTTGACGATTTGATGTTGACGACGAAGTCATTTACGTACGAGCCAACTAAGAGCTGTTCTCAGGTCAGTGATGTGGCAATGGTCCAAAGTAACTTTCCAATTCACTAGAAGGCAGACCCACCACCATGCGTCCGCACTATCTCATCGTCGTGGTTTCGACCATCCTGTTGACTTGTTTCGACGCTGCTATGGCCAACACTGCCCCGAAACGGGAGCTGAGTGCTGCCAACGAAAACTCGGCCAACCGCATGCTTCGTGCTGCGAGATGACGGAGACTGCGGATGACGACGAAAATGAAAGTGATGGAGAGAGAGCGTTTGGCCTGAGCTACTTCACTACTTCAAACAGTGGCGTATGAAGCGATTGGAGAACAAGAAGAAGGCGTTCTACAGGAAGGTCTATAAGACTGCTAAGAAGAACGCCAAAGGGGGAATATATGGGTGGTGTTCTTCCGCAGCTAAAATCACAACGTGGAGTTGATTCAGATGCTTAACTTGTTTCCTGGTTGTTCTGGTTGTTCTTATGGTTGGGGGTATTTGCTATTCTGAAATCTGATCCGTTGAATGATGATTGAATCTCGATGGGATATTTGAATGTGAAGTTAATGATTTCCTTTCTTCTGGATGTTTTCTGTAGGCCCTCGGTCCGGCAGGCCCCGCAGGGACTCGAACCCCAACCGGAGGGACGAACTTCGTGAGTTGTATGCACTGCGGCACATGTTAGATACTACCCAGGTTGAGGTCGCCGATCAGACGATTCTGCGCGTCTTGGTTGATCATTCGCATTCGCTCCCCCACCACCCGTAGCATCATTTCTTGGAGTTGTCCCAGTGCAGCAGACGAATTCCAACCACCTTCTAGAACCTTGAGCTTGTAGCTGCATCGACTCACACAAGCTTCTGTTGGGTTTGTCAGCGACGGGGAAACGACCGTCCAGCTCTGGTCTTCGAACAAAACTCCCGCGGAAGGCAGGAGCCATCTGGTCCTCCCGACCAAAACGATGCGATGGTCTTCTTCGTATCTTCGGAAGGTGTTAATGGCATCCACATATTGACCCCGTTCGTAGCACGAAGCCATCGCGGTCATGTCATGTAAACTTGAGTGCTCTTACGAACCTGCATAGAACCAAACGTTTAAGCGTAAAACGTTCAACACAATTGCAGGTAAGGATAATAAAAACTCACCCGTCCGAAGAACTTGTCCACGTTCGTGTCGTTGTCATGGTTGACGTTGATGATGTGCTGCCACAAGTGATCTCCAACGACCTGCATCGGAAGCGACACAGGCGTAATTGCAGTGGTGCCAGTGCAAATTCCTCGTACTGGATCGCAGTCGGCGCGAAATGAGATCGCTGTACTCGAGTCAACGATTGGGAACGCCATGTCGGCTTCGTATCGCAGTTGATCCAGGCTGGCTGCCAATTCGGCCAGGATTTCCTTTGCGACAATAGGCTGGATCAATGGTCCGTCAACCGTAGGCTGCGGTCGAAACACAAAGTCGAAGCCCTGCAAACTCATTTGCTGTTAGTCAAAGCCCCGCAAGACAACAATGGTTGAATACAGTCGATACCTCTAAAACATCGTCCTTCAGCAGCTCTTTGCGAAGGGGCTCGGTTAACTTATGGTGCATTTCCAGCGCTCGGCTCAGTTTTCGGTTCACCAGTTCGGTTCGTTGACGGTCGGCGTACGCCATTGCGGCTAAGCTGCGCCACGTGCTGTTCGTGGGGTCGTTCTTGTGGAATTAAACGTCTGGCACATTAACGAGACTGCATTGTGGAGATGGCTGTCTCGGTCGTGCTGCCATTTCTCCAATTGAGCGCGAAGATAGACTTCCTCTGCCCGAAGTGCTTCAATCTCGGCTCGCTTGCGACGCTGCAGATCGGTCGAGTAGGACACACTGCCTTCGCGAACTTTGCGTGGAGTCTTCATCTTGATCTCTTGATGCGTTGATATCCACGACCCTTATTTCCAAATGAAGTTGACGATCACAAGGTGAGCCCGTCAAGCTGATGATGCACATGAAATACCGCGTCAAACAGCCGGAAAGTTTACACGCTTCATCACCATGGTGAAGGAGATGCTCCCAGTATTTGAACGATTATGCAGAGCGTAAACGCCTTGCAATGTCCCCCTTACCCAAATGTGGACTGAGTCTCAACGTGGGATCGTTAACTGGCACATGTCTAGCTAGGATAAGTTGGAAGCATACTCATTCGTGTGTACCCATCTAAACCCATGCACGACAAACAGCTCTTTTACCACTTCTTCTCGCGTTCACTGTGCACTAAACCAAGATTCCACATGGACGTCACGATCATATCTCTTTGTCGCCAAGTCTCAACTGTGGATTGGGATTGTCCAAGGCCCTGAAGGCGAAAAATAGGTTTCCTGAAGGGAAGGTCATCACCTCGCTCAGCCCGGAATCGATGCACGTGTAAGTGCTATGGTTTTCTAACATACGGGGGCTGCAGCATGCAGTCCCCGGGCGAGTATATTTTCCCATCGATAGATAGCTCGAAGACCAGTCCATTCGGAGGCCAGCCATTTGCTCTTCGGCGGCGGCGCGACAACGTCAAGCTCCAGCAGCACAAGCGCCGGCAGACTGCTGCCTCGGTCGCGCGCTTTTTAACCCGCCACTCCTCACCCAGGGGCTGGCCTCTCCGACTTCCTCTCGGGCTGGCGCCGCCTACGGCGCTCACGCCCATCTCTACGAGACCGAGGCTTTAACGTGAATGGACTGATCTGATGCCCCAACGACCTGTACGATCAAGGAAAGCCCCTATTATAAGTTCTTTGGATTTTATCCAGAGTTGTTCAGGCGACATGAATACAGGTACTAATCTCTATAAAACATACAGGGTTACTCGTTGAACACTATCCGTTCCACGTAGATATCGTCATCTGATGGAATCATCTGGTTGCATCGAAGTCTTGTTGCATTTTACTCCGTAAAGCCTAAAGGTCGATTCCCGCCAACGTGTCTTCGATCAGCAGCTTGTCCAGCGTGCCTATTATCTCTTGTGCGTCTTCGTCGGTGGAGCTCTGGAGAACGTGCTGGAAATCCCCAATGAACTCATTTCGGAAGCTGGGTTTGCTGAAACGCATGGGTCGCTGGCGAACGCAAATTTCCACAAGCGTCGACGCTCCATCCGCAGAGGGACGAAGACTAACCCATCCTGTCTCGTGCAAGTGCATACCATGAAAGATTCCTTCTCCTTCCGAGTGCGTTTTCCAAACAAATACCGTCCGACAATCCTCCACAAACCGCCGGAATACGTATCGCTGCCGGATAGACACCTTCACACCACTGGCCAATGCCCGGACGAGGCGGTATTTGATAGCGACGATGCTGTCCGGGTCTCCTAAACCTTCATAGTCTTCACGATCGTCTTGTCGATGCAACAACTTGGCTAACGTCCACATTGTGTTGCTCGTTTGCTCGTAAGTAAATGGCTGGCACACCTTGTTTAGATGTTGGAAATACTCCATTTCACCGTCCGACTTGGACCGATGCAGCGACGTTACCACTCCTTCAGGCATAGAACGAAAGTCACACTCCTTGTACAGTTCGTTAAAGCGAGCATAGCATGCATCTACTCCACGAAGATGCACAGTATACAAGACGTGGTCCAAACGTAACCTCCCAAAGACTCGACGTGATAGGAGTGTTAACCCCTTCCAGTTCTCCAGTCTGTCGACGTAGCAGACTCGCGAGGACATCGATATACGAAGCTTGGATGCTGAGTGCGTCTACTAGTCGTAGTTGATCATTCTCCGCTCGCAACCGTAAGCCACGTTGCTGTACTGCGAGCTGTCTCCATACAGGATTGAGATCGTCGACGTGGGTACTCACTCGGAACTTGCCGCGCCTTCGGCTCTGCTTCATCTCGAACAACCGCACAGACAACTGGGCCTTCATTCGCAGTAAGGCTTCCCGCTCGTTCTTCAATCGCTGCTGATACTTTTTCTTCCGAAGGGATTCTTTCTCTTTGCGAGTCTTGGGTCGTTCTGCTTGAGCTCCAGGAATACACAAGCCAGCCAGCGGAGAACTAAGCGGTAAAGGACTTGGAACGCCGACATCCATCGCGCCAGTGCTGTTTCGTGGGGACTCGCACGCTTGATAAGACACCAACTGGTCGCTTGTCTCCAAGCAAGCCCAGAGTTCCTCGACCAGTCCTGCCCCGGTTGCCATCTCGTCACTTGCTTGTGAGTGTTAGATAATGGAGTATAATACATACGATAACTCATATGCCTCTTGTTCATTGTCAGTCACGGTTGCTTCTATCTGTGCTCAGGTGACGGTCACACCATCTGTAGTCGGCCGCTTTTACCGATGCTGACGACAGATGTGTATCTCTGGTGCCCTTTCTCAAGATCTGGATCACGTGGAAGGAGTATTTCCCAAAACCAGTACCGATGTACCACCATCGTCCCGGAACCAGTACCTTACTCAAAACCAGTACTTGTACCAATGAAAGTGCTTGTTCAATTTGGTACATGTTCGTTTCCATACTATCTTGCACGAGCACGGGATCAGCCATACTTCTATTCAGTTCTGAGTAAAAATTAATGTTAATTAAAGCGTATTCAGTCGTCTAGGAGGAACGCCATGGACATCCGCGTGGCTGCTTGTTGGGCTACAGCACTTCCTTGCTCAACTGGGGTTCTTGCTTGTTGGGATGTTGCTGTTGGAATTTTTGGGAGCTCAAAAGGCGAGGCGATAAGGTCGGAATTCAGTTCATCGCTCTCGCTGCCATGGCGACGACAAGTTCGCCGGTTGTGACCAACTTCCGTACACGATCTACAAACATAAGTGTTCTTGCCTCTGCTCTCTCCAGCACTAGCGATGCGTCGTTTGATGCGGCGACCAGCCTGCTTGTAGTATGGTGAAGGCTTCACTTCGACGAGACCTGGAGGCGTATCGCGCACAGGAAGTGCGATTCTTTTGTCGAAGAATTTGTTAGCGTAGGTACTCACCAAGTATGCCGGATGAAAAGCAACACAATGCATGTTCTCATTGTAGGTGAAGTCCTGCATGAACGTGGTTGCTGCCAATCCGGAGCTGAATGGCATTCCCAGTTTCAGCACGGTTGTTCCGTGCAGGCTTGTCAGATCCAATTGCGCGCGACTTGATGAAGTCATGGTTGCTAGGGTGTCCGGAGGTAGAAAAGCTGCTTGTAGAGGTCGTTGTTGTCAAGATTGAGAATGGTGCGATGGAGGGAGGGGTGCTAAACTTGCTGCAACAGCCCTTCCGCTAACGCTGTCCATGCCAGACTCTTCCGCTGCTAAGATTGTTGGGACGTTCGGTACTGGAAACGAATATGTACCAAATTGAACAAGCACTTTCATTGGTACAAGTACTGGTTTTGAGTAAGGTACTGGTTCCGGGACGATGGTGGTACATCGGTACTGGTTTTGGGAAATACTCCACGTGGAAGAGCCAAACTCCAATCTACTGGTATCACAGCGGCTGAATCCACTTCATAATGATCCCCTAAAACGAGTTTGTTTATGTCAGACTTTATCACCATCAAACTCATCTTCCAACACGAGTTGCTCCAGAATTCGCTCGACTTCCTGCCCAGTCTCGCGACGTATTGGTCCTTCGATCCTTTTCTTTCTGAGCCACCGAGTCAAGACCACAGCACTAACACAAGATTGCATTGGTCACTCTGTGTTGGAGCACAAGTTTCCAAGCTCATCAATCGCCAAGCCGTCTGTCGCGAGTGCATCGTCCAGTATGAGTCGCTCCATCATTCGCTCGATTTCTTGGTAGTCTTCCTGCTCTGACGCAACCATCAGCGTCATATACTGGTCCTTTGTCGCCTTTTCCGTGCTGCCGTTTTGAAAGTGCATGGGCACTATGCGGATGCACGCTTGCACAAGCGTCGTGGCCGCATTTTCAGAGTCAGTGGGCGGAGCATGCACGACGCACCAACCCGTCTCGTCAGAAGTCAACCCAGGTGTATCGCCACTTGGCTCACACAGAGCTCGCCACAAGATAACGACACGATTCTGTTCGACGTACCTCCTTACCACATGATGCACCCTCCTTTGGAAAACTTCGCTGTTCTCGTAGCGAAGTGGGGCATTGAACTGTATGGCCGACGAGTTCTCGGGGTCTGGCAAGCCGTCGTAAACCCGTCGACCTTCCTGTCGATGAGGAACCAACGCCAATTCCCAC
The DNA here is from genome assembly GCA_011947345.1 of Phytophthora quininea. Classification (NCBI taxonomy): domain Eukaryota; phylum Oomycota; class Peronosporomycetes; order Peronosporales; family Peronosporaceae; genus Phytophthora; species Phytophthora quininea. Next base: position 9,588 of record JAAVTG010000572.1, on the reverse strand, counting down.
ACAGCATCACACGTTCTCTTGTAATTGAACGGAACTCTCCCCACCCCGATCGTCTCGAAGTACTCTGTCTCTCCATCCACCTTCCGTTTGGGCTCGCCACGGATGATCCCTCCGGGCGTTGGCGTCGTGCCCACTTCTCGGAACACGTCATCCAACTTGGTGTACAGCAGATCTAGACTGTCAAAGTAGGTTTTGTAGAGTACTGTATCTCTAGTTCCCAGTCTCGCCTTCTTCTCTGGCACTTGAACGCCGTCTTCCTCTAAACTCTCCAAGTCTCGAGCTCTTTTCTTGAGCACGTCCTCCAGGTCTTGGATCATCACCGCGCGACTGTTCACTGTGCTCTGCAGTCTCTTCTGGACCGCCTCGGCCTCCAGTCTTCTATCGTACTGCCGCAACGCAATTGCTCGCCACGCTGCGAGGCCTACAGAGTCTTCGGACCCACTTTTGGGCTCCGGCTTGCTGGTCTCCTTGGCCTGTTGCAGTTGCTGCAACTTCAGAGTCAACTCTCGGTCCTGCTGGCGTAAACTGGCCCACTCCGCCTTGAGTCTGCGTCTGTAGGCGTCTCGCCGCTGGCCGGCCTTGAGCTTGGCCAACTCCTGTTTGCTCCTCTTTTCGTCTTCTTTTGTACTTACAGGACTATTCCCCGCAAGCTCGCTATTGGGAAGAGACTGCAGCGACTGCAGCAGCGCCTCCGTGTTCACCTCCTCCAGCTGCAGTCCGGCCTGCTCGAGCGTTAGGAAGCTGCCGACGTCGTCCAGAAGCTGCTGGTCCGCCATCGTCTATGTCGAAGTGGCATCTCGACAGACAATGTAGCTTCAAAAGACCTATTTATGTAGCTGTCGTGTACTAGTATTGACAAACCCTAGTTATTGTGTATTGACAAAACCTTGTTATTGTGTATTGACAAAACCTGGCGATGCCGACGGCGTGAAGGTGTTGGAAGGCGAAGAGGCTCTGGCAAATGAGGCCCAGGACTTCCGCTTGGAGTGTGTGGATGTGCAGAGGCTACTCCAAGACGCACACGACCTGCTGACAAGTGACCAAGCCAAGGCGCCGCCCAAATCTGCTGGCTGAGAGACGCGATTTGTATCGACAGCGGCGGAAGGAGGAGCGAGCTTGGCTGGAGCGACAGGAACGGCAGCTGAGAGAGGAGTTGCAGCCACTAGAATAAAGAAGCTCTGTAGCAAACTCTTCTGTAGTGATGAAGTAGTTGGTGGAGCGCCGTCCACTTGGAGAGCGATCGCTCGCAGGGAGAAACGCCGCCGGGTGGTGGCGCACACGCAGAACGCGCTGCTACAGAGTCAAGTAGAGATACGAACGAAGCTACCGCTAATCCGAGGGCTGGGAGTCCCTTTCCACAAGTGGCTGCGACGAGAAGGGTTGGGTAATGTGGAGACCGCCTCGAAGACGAACGACAACGCTTTGTGTGAGCTCTACTTACAGTGTAGCAGAGCTGGGCGGGATGCACCAGCAGACAGATGAGGTTTTGCAGTCGTGGGAGTTCGGTTCGAGTGGCGCTACGGTCTGAGAGAAGTTTGAACGGAAGCAGGTCGGAGACAGGGAATGTTTCGCGGACGTGGAGATGATGCACTTGCCGTATGAATTTGACGACGTCTGCGGGGCCCTGTGGGAGGCGACATCGCTCCCGCATAGGACAATTGAGAGGGTTGAGTTCAACACGCTTCCGTGTCGGAATGACACCTTCGCGGTGAAGTTTCGAGTGAGTTCCCAGAAGCACTGTGGCAACGACGTGGATGTTAGGACTCATGTTGTTGCGTGGCGGTACCGGTACTGTGAGGACGGCCGCACAGTGATCGTGTGGTTTGGTGTCATGGAAGCGGAGGGAGATTTTGCTGGTATTCGTGTGACCGACACGAGGTGGTGCGTCGCTTACCCTATTGCAGGACATTTTAGTGAAGATCCATCGACATTGGTTCAGAAATGCTGTCGAGTCGAGCCATTCATCATTAACAGACCGTCCTCAAGGGCCCAAGCGTTCATTGAGCTGAACCTTCGCCAGAGCCAGGATAGCGATCCTGTCATTGCTAACTCGCTCGCCAAGCTCACAATTGAATTATTCGTCCAAGTGGAGGGCTCATAACTACTTGGTCCTGAAAACGTGCCGTAGCGTTGGAAAACTTGACGTGGTGTCGATGAGCATCCCACGGGTTACACAATCAATTCGTCACGGCTGCTACATGTATCTCGAGAACTCACACACGCGGGGAATCGAGAAACTATGTTGCCGGTACATTTTGCTTTAAATTATGCGAGACTTTTCTATGAGGTAATTGCGATGACGATCCAGGCCAGGCCTAGCAACGCCAGTGCTGCGGTGTGGTGGTCGCCTACGCCGCTGATCGTTGTGCGAGTCGTGACGGTGGTGGTCGTGGTGGTGGTGGTCCCGCTGCTAGAACTCCCAGTGCCTTCCTCTGTCGTTTCAGTCATCACGAATTGATTCGGGTCATCGGCGTCACAGACGACGAATGGGTCAGGGCAGGTGATGAATCCGGTAAAGCCTGGAACGGAGCGCTTGTCGCCCTTCGCGGTGCAGTTAACACTCACGCTGTCGGTGGTTTTGCTGCGAGGGAGGGTGAGCTCCACTGCAAATGCAGACACGTTTGTATCTGTGTTCGTGGTTTGGAAGCACCGCATCGCGTAGCATCCAGTCTGTCGGTTCGAGATGCTCCAGCTAGAGGAGTCGGCGCTGCGTAGCGTAGTCGCCGTGCATTTACAAGTAGGGCAATAGGTCTCGCCAAGCGCGTTGATGTTGGTGCTGCCGATCTTGAGCAGGTTGCTGGTGATGGAGCAATCGCCCTCCGTATAGCCGACGTTGATGGGGCAAAAGTCGGGGAATTTGTTGTTGGCGCCTTTGGTGGGGTAGCCCGGGAAGTACTGGTACTCTGGAGGGATAGACTGCCCGGCGTTATTCACCAAGGTGCAAGCCGAGCGCGACATGCCGTCGGCTGAGCAGCTTTCGACGTTGCTGGTGCAGTAGGTAGCGTCTACAGGGACTTGCGTGGCGGGATCGATGCACTTGTCCGTGGCGAAGTTGCAGCCCTTCTGGTTGCCGAACTGCATCTTCTGGGCGGTCGAGATGTTGACACGGTACCATCCCGAGTCCTCGAAGAAAGCGAGTGTGAGTCCGCTGAAGATGTTGCGGTAGCTGTCGACGGGCGACATGTACTCGGGCTCGAAAATGCGCTCTTCCCAGTGCGAGCCGAGGCAGCCGCCGTCTTGCGACTCGATTTCTGCTCCCGCGAGCGTCGAGCAGTTGAAGTGCTTCTGCACGTAGTCGCGGACGTGGGGCGTCACCATTTTGGCCACGACGTGGTCCCTCTCGGAGGTGAATTGGATCGTGTCGTTAGAAGGCTGCACGAAGTAGTTGATAGCATTGCCGTTCGGACAGGTCCCTGAAGTGAAGATGGGTGGGTTGCCGGTCTGGTCGCGAGGTGTCCGTGGTGTGCCGTCTTCGGTTCGCATGAGTGGGAAGAAGCGCGACGAGAAGCCGAGCGCGTGGGTGAACTCGTGCAGGGCGGTGGACACGTGGCGTTCGAAGTCGATGGCTGCCGACGTGAGCTTGTCCGGGCAAAAGTTGACCATGCCGAAGGTGGGTCGGTCGTATTGGTCTTGCTGGCACGTGGACGCGTACGCCAGCGTCGTGCCTCCCTGGCAGTTGGTGGTGTTTTCCGCTCGTACGTAGATGAGGAAGTCGGAGTTTGGGATGCCAGTGCCTTTCGGACTGGTGGTGCACTGAGTGCAACCGGTTGAAGTGCAGCTGCCGCAGTATTGCATCGAGTCGAAGTGCGCGGCAGGCATCGGCATCTCCAGACAGGTGTCAGTCGTAGCGATAGAGTGACAGGTTTGCGTGGCCGAAAAGTAGCTAGTGCAGAAGTGGTGGGCGTAGAGGTTGCCGCTGACGGGGACGACCTGGAGAGCTGTGCGAACGCGTCGAATGGCCTCGTCCACGATCAACGACACTTGCGCGCGCGCGTCGGCCGGTAGCTTGCTCAGGCTCGAGTTGTCGTAGTAGGGCGTCATGCGAATGGGTTGGAAGGTCGATGTCGAAACTTGTGCTGTCGTGGAGCTGGAGGCGACTGCGCCCAGAGCTCGCAGCCTGCGGCTTCGCTCGAACGGGTGCGTGTTGTCGTAGTCCTGTTGTCCGACAACGTGTCGGTGGTCGAGCGAGTCGTGGATGCAACTTTGCACGGCAGACCCGACGCCAAGCAGGAAAAGTGCGACCAAAGCAGGCCGGCGGCCAGATCCACGACGCAGCATCTTGCTGCTTGTTGGTGTTGCAGGAAGCTGCTGCGTTGGGAAGTGAGAGATGCATCTGGATGGAGGTGCTTTGAGATCGCCATCGGAGGACGAGGACATTGTTGTTGGACACGCTATGAATATGGCTAACATCGGAATGGAATCCTATCTTTGTGTTGCACCGATATGCATCTTATGTGGAGTTGGCGGGTTTTGATATTGAGGAAGTCAAACAACAGTTGATCAGGTGAAGTTGAAGCGAGTTGACCAATCACATCACCTTAAATTATACTTGAATAAACTATGCACAACTGCATCTTTTCACAAAACGAATCCACTTCAAACACTGTCGAAAACGAAGACTCAAGTGGTCTCGCCCTCAAGGCTTACACGATGGAGGTTCCTCCGGATCTGGAGCGCGACTGGGGCTTCATGCACCCTTGGTGCGTTCTCATACGGTCCAGAGTACGCTGCGGAGTGCTCAGCTGCGACGTTCTCGGAGACGACGAAGCGTTCCAGCCCACTGCTACCCAGTATCTCCACATCAACACGACCGCCTACAGCTCCTTCCAGTCTGTAACCCAAGGCATACTAGACCTTCAAAACATTCGAGAGGCATTGGCCTTACTCGCTACCATAGCTCACGTTGACTTCTCCGCGTGGCAATATTTAACCGGCTACAAAACCATCAAAGATAAACTTCCATGCTATGTCCTACACGTGAGAGACAAGGTCAAGCAAGATATTATCCAGTTCTGCGGGACTCACCAACTCACCAGCCCCAGCCAAGGGTTTCTTAATGCGATGGCAATAATCGCGACCTTAGATACAAGAGAACATTTGCAGAAGGAAGACGTGGATATTCAGGTCCCGATCCGAGTGAGCAGCGACTCGTTGTTCGGTGCTCCTGATACACTGAAAGAAATCTACGCGGCGGAGATGGTTGTCGCCAAAGAATGGCGGAGGTTTAATCAGAGTCTAGGCAACCAGCCCGTGCAGCCTGGGTCGCTGAGATGCACTTTTGTTATGGAGCCGATGGTGGCAAAAACTTATAGTATTTCCGAAGGCACCATGACAGCATTGTCCCGACTAATGCAACACAATGTTTGGTTTTCGCACCTTTCCGTACGAATCGAAAGTACACGCGAATCAACACCGAAAGCCACGAAGGAGTTGATGCAATTAGTGACGGCTTTATTCGACACTGTGCGTCGTTACCCCGAGCTCGCAAATACGAGATACAATCCCGGCCCGGAAATGCACGTTCCAACGCGGCGGCGGCTTCAACTCGACAGTCTGCATCTGCAATGTTACGGCGTTCGACCTTTGGACGTGGAGGCGCTGTTCTCGGCTATGGCCATCAACCAGACCACTCGAAAGCTCTCGATCAGCACGACATGTGATAGAGGGAGGTATGGGAGCGATAGCTCATTGTTTTGGAAGTGGCTGGCGTACGGAGTTTTCTCGAAGCGAGCACGAGAGTGCTCAGCACTGGAGTCACTTACTCTGGACAGTATCAACAGCATGAGTACAAACGATATGCAAAGTTTTGCTACCATTGCGGCTTCTGAGCACCCGGAAGAATCTTTGCATCGTTGTCCACGTGGAATTAGGGATGATGCAGATGCAACACTACGTAGTGGCGCCCAGGTTTATCGTCATACTTTTGCCAATGGGATGTATCCGCGCCAAGAGGCTGCTCCATTGAGATTTCCTGCTGCTCTCCACCCTGTGCGAATATTCAGTGACGATGGGAACAGTAAGTGGGTGAATGTGCTCATTGCAGGGCTAGGTCGCTGCCTCGTTCAACGCAGTGATTTGGAATTCAACGAGGTTGGTTCCGTACACAATGGGTCGAGTAGATTAACCGCGCTCACAGTCTTCTTGCCTGAGCATCTGAACGTAGCAAAGCTAGACGGTCTACCGCACTTCCTAAAGTCTGTTGGCGCTTCGCTGAAATGCTTAACGCTTGACGCACGAACAATCAAAATGGACGAGAACGCAGTGTTGCGTTGCTGTCCCAATTTGCAGGAGTTGTGGCGACACCGTAGCATTTTCCAGGTGCAATTCAAGTTTAGCGAATATCTCGTAAGAAACCAGCGCCAGCCTGAATTAAGGATTGTCTGGAATGACATTTCTGCTCTAACCAGGTCACTGAGTGATTCTGAGGACCCCGTTTACAAGTGCGTTCAGTCATTGCGAATCCGCCTGACTAATTTGGAGGACACTTACAGCAGCTACACAGAGTTCTCGTCCATTATGGATACGCATTTGGATGAATTTCTGCAAATGCTGGAGGTGAACCAACGTTTGGAATACCTCGAGATAATCGCACCTGCTGAGTGCAGCAGATACGAGAAGCACTTCCAAGCGTATCACCAGCAAGCTCTTGGAAATGGATTGAAGTCATTGTTGGCAAAAATCGCATTTCTGAGTGTGGTAGCAGCAAAAAGTATGTCGACGAGATCGCGAGCAAATAAAAGGCGAAAAACGAGTTGGCTGACGCTCACTCAGCACTGGGAGACTTCGATGAGCACGTTATGACAAGGATCTTCGAGTTTGGGGCTTCCCCGTGTTTCGCGAAGTGCACTTCAATTCCATCTCGTTTGAAGACGAAAACACGCCTCCAAGTCAATGCTGATGCACGTCATGGCGATCTTTGAGTGTCAGTGTGGTCGTCGCTTATGCGTTGGGTAAGTTCTTTCTTATCTTTATTTGCGCAGCTGCTTGAGCAAGTACATGCTCAACTGCCAAATCTGTTCAGCCAATTTCCATTTTTGCTTAGCGTCTTGACCAAGGTTAGCCGTGTGAGCAGCAAAGATAGACAACTTGGCCTGTAATGCTTGTCATCAGACATGGTGATCCTCTGTCTGTCATGGCGATCTCAAAGCACCTCCATCCAGATGCATCTCTCACTTCCCAACGCAGCAGCTTCCTGCAACACCAACAAGCAGCAAGATGCTGCGTCGTGGATCTGGCCGCCGGCCTGCTTTGGTCGCACTTTTCCTGCTTGGCGTCGGGTCTGCCGTGCAAAGTTGCATCCACGACTCGCTCGACCACCGACACGTTGTCGGACAACAGGACTACGACAACACGCACCCGTTCGAGCGAAGCCGCAGGCTGCGAGCTCTGGGCGCAGTCGCCTCCAGCTCCACGACAGCACAAGTTTCGACATCGACCTTCCAACCCATTCGCATGACGCCCTACTACGACAACTCGAGCCTGAGCAAGCTACCGGCCGACGCGCGCGCGCAAGTGTCGTTGATCGTGGACGAGGCCATTCGACGCGTTCGCACAGCTCTCCAGGTCGTCCCCGTCAGCGGCAACCTCTACGCCCACCACTTCTGCACTAGCTACTTTTCGGCCACGCAAACCTGTCACTCTATCGCTACGACTGACACCTGTCTGGAGATGCCGATGCCTGCCGCGCACTTCGACTCGATGCAATACTGCGGCAGCTGCACTTCAACCGGTTGCACTCAGTGCACCACCAGTCCGAAAGGCACTGGCATCCCAAACTCCGACTTCCTCATCTACGTACGAGCGGAAAACACCACCAACTGCCAGGGCACGACGCTGGCGTACGCGTCCACGTGCCAGCAAGACCAATACGACCGACCCACCTTCGGCATGGTCAACTTTTGCCCGGACAAGCTCACGTCGGCAGCCATCGACTTCGAACGCCACGTGTCCACCGCCCTGCACGAGTTCACCCACGCGCTCGGCTTCTCGTCGCGCTTCTTCCCACTCATGCGAACCGAAGACGGCACACCACGGACACCTCGCGACCAGACCGGCAACCCACCCATCTTCACTTCAGGGACCTGTCCGAACGGCAATGCTATCAACTACTTCGTGCAGCCTTCTAACGACACGATCCAATTCACCTCCGAGAGGGACCACATCGTGGCCAAAATGGTGACGCCCCACGTCCGCGACTACGTGCAGAAGCACTTTAACTGCTCGACGCTCGCGGGAGCAGAAATCGAGTCGCAAGACGGCGGCTGCCTCGGCTCGCACTGGGAAGAGCGCATTTTCGAGCCCGAGTACATGTCGCCCGTCGACAGCTACCGCAACATCTTCAGCGGACTCACACTCGCTTTCTTCGAGGACTCGGGATGGTACCGTGTCAACATCTCGACCGCCCAGAAGATGCAGTTCGGCAACCAGAAGGGCTGCAACTTCGCCACGGACAAGTGCATCGATCCCGCCACGCAAGTCCCTGTAGACGCTACCTGCACCAGCAACGTCGAAAGCTGCTCAGCCGACGGCATGTCGCGCTCGGCTTGCACCTTGGTGAATAACGCCGGGCAGTCTATCCCTCCAGAGTACCAGTACTTCCCGGGCTACCCCACCAAAGGCGCCAACAACAAATTCCCCGACTTTTGCCCCATCAACGTCGGCTATACGGAGGGCGATTGCTCCATCACCAGCAACCTGCTCAAGATCGGCAGCACCAACATCAACGCGCTTGGCGAGACCTATTGCCCTACTTGTAAATGCACGGCGACTACGCTACGCAGCGCCGACTCCTCTAGCTGGAGCATCTCGAACCGACAGACTGGATGCTACGCGATGCGGTGCTTCAAACCACGAACACAGATACAAACGTGTCTGCATTTGCAGTGGAGCTCACCCTCCCTCGCAGCAAAACCACCGTGAGTGTTAACTGCACCGCGAAGGGCGACAAGCGCTCCGTTCCAGGCTTTACCGGATTCATCACCTGCCTGACCCATTCGTCGTCTGTGACGCCGATGACCCGAATCAATTCGTGATGACTGAAACGACAGAGGAAGGCACTGGGAGTTCTAGCAGCGGGACCACCACCACCACGACCACCACCACCACCGTCACGACTCGCACAACGATCAGCGGCGTAGGCGACCACCACACCGCAGCACTGGCGTTGCTAGGCCTGGCCTGGATCGTCATCGCAATTACCTCATAGAAAAGTCTCGCATAATTTAAAGCAAAATGTACCGGCAACATAGTTTCTCGATTCCCCCGCGTGTGTGAGTTCTCGAGATACATGTAGCAGCCGTGACGAATTGATTGTGTAACCCGTGGGATGCTCATCGACACCACGTCAAGTTTTCAACGCTACGGCACGTTTTCAGGACCAAGTAGTTATGAGCCCTCCACTTGGACGAATAATTCAATTGTGAGCTTGGCGAGCGAGTCAGCAATGACAGGATCGCTATCCTGGCTCTGGCGAAGGTTCAGCTCAATGAACGCTTGGGCCCTTGAGGACGGTCTGTTAATGATGAATGGCTCGACTCGACAGCATTTCTGAACCAATGTCGATGGATCTTCACTAAAATGTCCTGCAAT
>JAAVTG010000571.1:0-43995 GCA_011947345.1 Phytophthora quininea | reverse complement strand
ACTTTGGGAAATGGAGGTTACACCTAGTGTACCCTCGTCTTTACGCAGGGTTACACTTTGCATTCCGAAAGAAGCCGAAAAAGATGGCGGAGGACGACGCGTTCGTGGCGCTGCAAGCGTTCCTGGGCGAGTGCGACGTGGCTGCTCCACTCGAGATGGGTCCTCAAGCGGAAAACATTTCGTCCAATGGCGGACGTTCTGTCCTCGAGTACGCTGGCAAGCCCGCCCAGTGCTAACCGAGCGACAGCGACGCATCCGCAACGCCCAGTCGGCCAAGCGCAGAGTCAAATACCTACAACGTCTGAAAGACGAGCGGAAACTACTCCACAAGAAGAAATAGCATTGTCCTCGACATTGAGGGCCCTTCAAGCGGCCAAAGCCGAACGACTAGCAAGACCGGCGGACACGATGGTGCTGAGCGCCTGGCGGTCCATCGCCAAGAGGCAGATGGAGAAGCGGCGTCTTGCGGAAGAAAGACAACGCAAACTCCGAGCCGCGGTGGTCAATAGAGGCGCTTGATCCACCAGCTCAACGCTCTGCTGAAAGAGAGGCAAGAGAACTACCAAAAGGAGCGACTCATCGCCAGCCAAGACGCGCTGGACGAGGCCAACGGCCCCGCCGTGTTCCAGACGTTCCTCGCAGAGATGAACTCGCTGTACGCACAGACGGATGACATCTACCGAGAACTGGAGTTCAAAGTGTCCTACTCGATGGGCTACTTGACCCGGAAATGGGACAACGGCGTCATGTTCTTCGACGGCACAGACTCGACCGTCATCCCGTTCAGCTACGAAGAGACATCGGACGCCATCTCGCTGTTCATGTTGTCGGATGCCGACGGCATTCGGTACACGGAAGGCGTTAAAGACCCTGCCAATACGGCGGCGGTCAAGAACAACCTCAACTACCGGCTTGAGTCTGGGGAGAATGCGGCGCTAGTTAACTACGTTGTAACGAGACGGTACGAGGAGGCCAATCGCCTTGTGTTTATTTGGCGAGCACTGACGGAAGGCCAAGGACAGTTTTCCGGACTACATGCGGACGAGACTGGGTGGCTTATCGTGCGTCCGTCGACAGAAGAGGATGATCCGGAGGCTGCGGGCTTGCCGGAGTGCTCAATGACGATTATGGAGAGATATGTGCGCTTGGTACCCGTGTGTCTTGGAGGACGGACAAGTAACCCCGTGAGTGCCGATCGGTTCGCCAAGATCGTCATCAAATCGGACGAGGAGGAGGTCAAGGAGATGACGGAGATGTTGGACGACCTGTTGCTCGACACTCCGTGAGAGACTGCCAGATCTGTGAATGGCAGATATCTTCATGGCTAAGAGGGAGGGAGTTGTTCCCGATGGTAGTGGTGATAGGCTACGAGTTATCTCGTATGGGTAAATTATCCTTATGAGGCTGGCGCAGAGGTGCTAGTCTGCCATAACTTACTTTCAAATTCATGTAGGCTGCATCGCGGCCTTCTTGCATACTCCTTCTTGTGCTGAAAGCAATGTTTAATTAGTTTGCGTTCACCTTAGATGATCTCCTCCAAGGTCACTGCTGTAAGTTCATCGCCAAGATGCAGTCTCTCCATCATTCGCTCCACCTGGACATTATCTTCCTTCCCAGACGTGACCAAAACTTCCGTAAACTTGTCCACATCAGGCTGACTAGAGAGGGTGGTGCCAAAGTGCATCGGAACGAGGCGAACACACGTCTCAATGAGCGTCGCAGGGATATCCAATGCTCCACTCGCAGTCGCTTCACTCGACAAATTTCCTGCTCCAGCGCACGGTCTGACGATGCACCAGCCCGTCTCGTCCGAGTGCATGCCCTCGAACTCTCCTTCACCTTCCCACAGCTCTCTCCAGATAATAACACTGCGATCGTTCTCCATATACCGTCGACTCACAAAGTGGGTCAGTATCGACACGATGCCGCCCGTTTGAAGCTCGCACCTCACTCGGAATCGCACAGCCGTCGTGTTTGTTCTGTCGATGTCGCCACTATATTCCTCTCGATCAAGCTGTCGATACGGCTGCTTCGTCAGCTCCCAAAGACTCGCACACGTTCGTTGGAATTCGAACGGAGCTCGCAGCACTCCGACGTTCTCAAAGTACTCGGTATCTCCATCACGTTTTTGGGCGGGGTGGAGCTCAGGAACGCGCCAAGTCTCGGCTTGGTCTTGACGGCTCCGAACACGTCGTCCGTCTTGGCGTAGATGGCGTCCAGCTCGTCCAAATACGCTTCGAACAGCTCTCGTCAGTCGGTTCTGGCCTGGCTCTCTTGGCCAGACAAGAACTCTTCTCTCCGTTCGCTCTGGCGTCCTCCACCTCCCTCAATCGCTTCCGGAGCGCACCCTCGATGTCTCGGATCACTTCTCGTCGTCTGGCGACCGCCACTTTGAGCTTCTCCTGCTGCGCTTCGGCGACGCGTCGTCCTTCCAACTGCCGCATGGCGATCGCTCTCCACGCCGAGCGAGCGACGTTGCCGGAATCTCTGCGGCGACTCTGCTGCAGTTCCTCCAGTCGCGCAGCTAACGTCACCTCTTGACAACGTAGTTGCTGCCATTCCTCTTTTAACCGCTTCCGATATGCATCTCGTCGCTTGCCAGTCTTAATGTTACGCAGGACACGTCTCCTTTCGGCTTCGTCCTCCGGGCATTTCGATTTCGTGGTGCTAACGTTATCGACGGTTTCATGGAGACGGGGATTTCTATTTCCCGAATGGTCCTCTTCCTCGTCCAGAAAGCCCGAGATGTCCGACAGGAAGGCCGCCACGGCCGCCGCCTCGTGCGCCAATTCTTCGGGTTGTGCCATTATTTCTAAATTGTTTATTGGAGACCGTTGGGAGATGAGCGGCCTCGACTATAACCCCGCACGTGGCCTGATGGTGACAGTCCCCTGCTCACGATGGCCGACCACGACGCGTTCCTGGCCGATTTAAGCGCCTTCCTGAGCGAGTTCGAAGCCTCTACAGACACTCGGGACGTCTTGCAGCGTCTAGGGAGCGACCACTTGTGTCTGCAAGCCGACAACTGTTATCGGAGACCGAGAGATTGGTGGACGATGAAGAAGATGCTTCTGCAATGGCAATGTCCTCCAACGACTCGGAGGACGATTCGTCTTCAACTACTGCACGGCGCAATCGACTGGCGGCCAAGAGGACGAGTCGGTACCGTCGGAAATTAAAGTCCGAAAAGCAGCTTCTGAAACAGCGAGCGAGTGAGTTATCGGCCGAATTGAGCGACCTGCGCAGCTCTCAAGCGAGCGAGAAGAAGACCAAGGAGAGCATTTTCTTGAGTGCGTGGAGGACCGTCGCCAAGCGAGAGAAGGAGAAGCGACTGGAAGTGGAACAGCAACAGAAACGTCTTCGAGCGGCCGTGGTCAATCGAGCGAGACTGATCCACCAGATGAAGCTTTTAGCTCAAGAAGACGGCCAATACAGGAGGCTAACGGCAGCGGATGAGCTGCTCTCCAGCACCTTTGAAGGTGAGGAGCTGCTCAAGTCTTTCCTGGAGCAACTGGACCCGCTGTACGCTCAGACCAACAAGATCTTCCGGGAGGTGGAGTTCGATCCATCCTCGTCAGTGGAATACCAACCGAAACGAGAAGGAAGTCGCCGAGTCGAGTACTTTGAAAGCACTGACGCGATTGTGATCCCGTTCGAGCTGGAGAAGGCCGCGGACGCCATGTCTTCCGTCATGCTGGCAGATTTCGATGGAGAGTGTTACGAAGGCGTAAAAGACCCGGAAAACACCACTGCAGTGCGGTACAACATTAACTACTGCTGCCAGTCCGGCGAGAACGTGTCGTTTGTGGCGTATATCGCTACCAAGAGGTACGAGGAAGGCAACCGAGTCGTGTTTGTGTGGCGGATGCTCATGGAAGGCCAAGGCAAATTCGCTGGACTGCATGCTGACGAAACGGGGTGGGTCGTGGTCCGCAATTCAAACCGAGTGCCCAACACTGATCCAGAGGAGTCTCCTTCGACCGTGGGTGAAATTTATTCAAGGCTGATTCCGACTTCTCTCGCTGGACAAGGCGATCGAGCAGAGCAGTTTACGAAGATCGCCATCAAGTCGAGCGAAGAGGAACTCAAGCAGATCACTGAAGTGCTCGACAATCTGCTACTTGATGCGCCGTAACTTGAAATCGGAGCTTGTGTTGTATATGAGTAAAGTGAGAAATAATCAAACAGATATCGTCAATGAAACCTGAAGCCCGGCGTCGTGGTTGCTCTCATCGTCTGTTTCTGCTCAGCTGTTTGTTTGGGACTGGATATTTGTCCCTCACTTGTGGTTCGTCTACGATGGAGAGCAAGCTCGACGAGTCCTTCTTGGCGGACGTGGCGGCGTTCCTGGACGAACTTGACGCCTCACATATCGCTGAGGATCCAGACTGCGGGACTAGAACCCCTGAAGATGGCAGCAGCCCAACCACACACGAATCGGAGACCGAGCAATTTGATGGTGCACAAGCTGCCAGGTCACGGAGGAACCTCATGGCAGCTAAACGCAGGTTGAGGTATCGCCAGAAGTTAAGGACCGAGAGAGATTCGTTGCTTCAGCAGGAGAGTGAGCTGTCATCAGAGCTGAGGCAACTGCAAGCGGTTCATGCCGAAAACAACAAAGAAACCAACGGCACTTTGGCTCTGAGAGCGTGGAGATCCGTCGCCAAGCGTCAACAGGAGAAACGTGGGGAAGCTGAGCAGCAACGGAAACAACTTCGAGCCGCTGTGGTCAGTCGAGGGAGATTGATCCGCCAGATGAAGGCATTGATGCAGAAAACATTTGCGAGCGAGATGGACAAAGCCTCGATCACTTATTCCGACGACGTGCCAGCGACTGGCGGCTCTGCATTGCTCGATATGTTGCTGGGTCAAATGGACATGCTGTACGGTCAAACTGGTAGGATTTACCGCGAGTTGGAGTTCAAACCGACGACTGCACTCGAGTACAAACCCAAGAGAAGAATGGACGGAGGCGTCGAGTTCTACGAAAGTATAGACGCGATTTTGATCCCACTAGCGTTCGAGAAAGGGGCGGAGGCCTTGTCCACAGTGATGTTGTCGGATTTTGGCTTCAAGTGCTACGAGAACGTTAAAGACCCTGAAAATACGACTGCGGTACGATACAACATCAACCTGCGTTGCCAATCTGGTGATGTGGAGCGGTTTGTGACCTATTTGGTAACGAGGAGATACAAAGAAGAGAACCGCGTCGTGCTTGTTTGGCGGATGTTTGTCGAAGGCCAAGACAAGTTTGCTGGACTGCAGACGGATGAAACAGGGTGGGTGGTCGTTCGGCCCAGTACAAATGCCGAAGAACCGAATCTGACTGTGGGCGAGAACTACACGCGTCTAGTTCCAATGTCTCTGGGGTCCGATCGATACAATAAAGAGCGAGCCGAACAGTTCACTAAGGTCGTCATACAGTCCGGCGAGGAAGACGTTGGGCTGATGACTCGAATGTTGGATGGACTTTTACTCGGCGTGCCCTAGCTCGATTCCTCCAGGATTCAGACAGTAACAATCATTGCAACAACATTTCCTGACTGAGGACCACCAGCGATGTCGGAACAGTTTATTCTTCTGCAATGACGAGTATGTACGAGGAGGGCGCGATACCACCGGAAGCTGAAAACGAGAGACAATCATTGATGCAACAGGAAAGCGAGCTGACAGCGCGGTTGGATCAGTTTCTAGCCGTAAGAAGGAACAGACGGCCGGGTCGATGTTACTCAACGCTTGGCGAGTGATCGCCATGCGGCAGATGGAGGAGCGATTTCAAGTCGAGCAACAGCAGAGACGGTCGAGAGCTGTCGTACTCGACCAAGCAAGCCTCATAGGACAACTGAAGAAGGTGGTCCAGCAGCAATTGGCCGAGCGCGGCACGCAGTTGATACCACCCACACCGTCAAGGTTAGAAGAAGCTGCGCTATTTGATTCACTGCTGGCACAACTGGATCCTCTGGACGCGCAGCCAGCTCGCAATTACCGCGAGTTGAAGTTCACGCCGTCGACGACAATCGCAGATCGAGTATCTTCGAAAGTGCGGACAAAGCTGCCAAAGTCATGTCCTTGATGACGATGTCGTATTTTAGTGGCAATCGATACGAAGGTGTCACTAACTGCAAGAATTGTGATAGCCTAAATATTTCTTGGAGTGTAAGCGAGATTTACACGCGTTTGCTGCCATCGCCTGTGGCGAACGATCAAAGCGAACAGTTTTCCAACACGATCGTGGAATCTGGAAAGGAAGAGGTGAGGGAGATGACTCAGATACAGGATGAGTTACTGCTGAAGGTGTGATCGTAGTGACTAGCGTCTTACATCTGACTGCATTCCAGTCACAACCGCTTGGCTCGAATTCAAGAGTATTCTATCCAACATTCGCGTCATTTCCTTCACTTCTTGCTCGCCAGATTTTAACACGATTTTCGTGAACTGGTCGCTTTGTTCATTTCCTGGTGACGACGGCACCAACCGTGTGTAGGTCTCGCCAACAGTCCACTGAGTTTGGCTTGCATCTGAGCGAGTGATTTCAACTGAAGGGCGGACGACAACCCAGCCATTTTCGTCAGTATGCAGCCCCGCGTGTTCTGGCCTTCTATCACCAATCGCCATACAAACACAACTCTGTTGGCTTCTTTGTATCTTCTTGTAGCTGCGTACGCCCAGAAGGGAACAATTTCGCCCGATTCACGACGATACTTAATGTTGTATTTGGCAGCCGTCGTATTCTCTGGATTCGGCGCTTCTTCGTAGCGTGCGCCGTCCCAATCCGACAGCAACACTGCTGACATGGCACTCACTGCAGTTTCAAAGTCGAATGGGATGGCAGTGGCGTCCGTGCTCTCAAAGTATTCGATATCTCCGTCCATTTCCTCTTGGGATTGTAGTCGATCGCTGTCGACGCCTTAAACTTTAATCCACGGTAAATTTCGTCCGTCTGAGCGTACAGCGGGTCCAGCTGCTCCAGCAATTTGTCCAGCAAGGCCGTTCCTTCAAATTTCGACTTTGACAGCGTCACCTTCGTATTAATGCTGACCGACGGTTCTTGCAGCATCGTCTTCATCTGGTGGATCAGTCTCGCTCGGTAAACGACCGCAGCTCTCAGCTCTCTCTGCTGCTGCTCCACTTCACATCGTTTCTCCAGTTGTCGGTTAGCGATGGCCCTCCAAGCGCCGAGCAGTGTCGTGTCTTGTGGTTTCTTATTCCTTTCAGCTTTTAGCTGCCGCAATCGAGTCGTCAAGTCCTTCTCCTGCTGGGCCAGCGACTGTCTCTCGCTCTTGAGCTTATCACGATATTTCTTCCGCCGCTTGACGGCCTTCAGTCTCTGCAGCTCGTGCAGATTGGCTGGTGGGACCAGAATATCGTCTCCACTACCGACGAGATTCGGCAGCTCGTCGCCTCCCAACCCGCCTAGAAACGCCGTCACGTCCGCCAGGAAGCCGTCGTCGATCTCGTTCTCGTCCACCATCGGTCCGCTTGATCTTTGGCGCTCTATCACGATACAAAACGCCCGTCAAAACATTCATTCCAGAAGAACCTGGGCGGCCAACACATTAGAATACAGGCAGACACGAGACCGACGAGCGGTTCCTGGCGGAGGTGACGACTTTTCTAAGCGAGTTGGACCCAGAGCCAGACATCGAAGAGAGCAGCAAGGGAGTACGTTGTCTCTGCAGTTGGTTACAGCTTTAAGACGAACGCCAGTCGAGACCGTCCGAGTCGCCGCTGCTCAGTGCGTGGAGAGCGATCGCCAAGCGACAAATAGGCTGAACAGCAGAAACACTTGAGAGCTGCGGTGGATCACCGAGCAAAAGTCCTCGAGCAGATGAAGATGCTGATGCAAACATCACTGGATGGTTGCCAGTTGACGTAGCTCGAGCCCTTCTCAGTGTCCACGTTCGAAGAAACAACGCTACTTGATTTATTGGTGGAACAATTGGATCTCAGACGGATCGGATGTACCAAGGTTTGACGTTTACACCGTCGACTGCAATCGAGTGCACGCCTACGAGAAAATTGGTCGGAGCAGTGGAGAACTTTGGAAATGCAGACGCCATGATGTCGTTTGGCTTTGACAAGACTGCTGCGGCGATGTCTTGCATGATTTTGTCGGTTTTTAACGGCAAGTGACACGAAAACCTCAAGGACCCAGAGAATACGAGGGCTGCCAGATACAACATCAAGTACCGTTGCGAGTCTGGAGAGATCGCTCCCGTGTGGGCGTATACAGCCACAAGAAGATATCGAGATAATGACCAGGTGGTGCTTGTGGGGCGAATGGTTATTGAAGGACAAGATAAATTTGCTGACTTGCACACCCACGAGACTGGGTGGATTGTTCAAGCAGCATAATGTGTTCTTGGACTGCTGGGGAGATTTCACACAGATGGTACTGTCACCTTTAGCAGGTGACCTAGCAAACGAAGAAAAGGCTGAAGAATTGTACCAAGATAGCGCTACAGTCTGGCGAAGAAGAAGGAGACGACGCGGGTGCTGGATGGCTTCTTGCTCAAGTCAAGCTAATCAGTTTTGTGATCACAAACGAGGACAGTTCTCAGTCTAGCTAGAAGGAGAGGAGCCCCCGGCACAGGCGTCATTAGCGTCTGTTTCTACCCGGACGACGGCTGGATATTTGTTCAGTTTCCGTTTCACGATGGCGAGCGAAGTTGAGTCAGACGATCGCTTCCTGGCGGACCTGACAGCATTTCTGAATGAATTCGACAATTCTACCATTACTGGAGACAACGGGGTTGAAGGTGCTGGCTACGGCTCAAAAACAGCGAGGAGGAAGAAGAAGAAGGTCGAGAAGCTGTCGCCTGAGCAGTTGCGAGAGCGGAGGATTTTGCTCGCGAGGACAAGGAAGACGAGATACCGACAGAAGATGAAGAGCGAGCGACAGTGGCTGCTGCAGCAGGAAAGTGAGCTATCAGCGCAGTTGACTCGGCTTCAGGCTCAAACGACCAACAAACCTCGCGACTCGCAGCTACTCAGTGCTTGGAAATCCATCGCGAAGCTTCAAAAGGAAAAGCGGATCGAGGTGGAGGACCAGCAGCGACATTTGAGAGCGCTGATGAGGAATCGAGCGAGTATCATTCAGCAACTGCAAGGGCTTCTGGCTCGACAACACACAAAAGTAATCCAGCGTAGAAGTTTACCAGCGACCAAGTTTGAAGGAGCGGTGCTGCTTGATACGCTGGTACGCCAGTTGGACTCGCTGTATGCTCAAACGGACCGGGTTTATCGCGACTTGGAGTTCCAAACGTCCACTGCGATGACGTACAACCCCAAGCGGAGAATGAATGGAGACGTTGAGGTTTTTGAAAGTACAGACGCGATCGCGATACCGTTTAGCTTTGACAAGGCAGGCCAAGCCATGTCGACAGTTGTGCTCTCGCACTTGAGTGGGGAACGGTACGAGAGCGTCCAGGATCCGGACAACACGACGGCTGTGCGATACTGCATCAATTCTCGCTGTGAATCCGGCGAAGTGGTCCCGTTATGGGTGTATACAGCTACAAGGAGGTACCACGAAGCTAACAGGACCGTGTTCGCGTGGCGAATGGTTGTCGAGGGTCTTGACCGTTTCTCTGGACTGAACTCTGACGAAATGGGCTGGGTAGTTGTGCGTCCGAGGAGCAGTTCTTGCACGGTTGGCGAGATTTACAGCCGTTTGGCGCTGTTGACCTTAGGGAAGGCTCAAAACGACAAACAACTCCTTGATCGCTTCACCCAAATCGTCCTAAAGACGGGAGAACGAGAGGTGAAGGAGATGGCACACCAGCTGGATGGCTTGCTGCTCAATTGAAGCTAATCAGCCTTGTGATCACCCCAACTAGCAAGTGTAATCAATCAATCGTAGCAACACGTAGTATATGTGATAACGCATTCCTGTTGACAAAGAAGAAGAAAAAATGTCGGTAGGATTTTTAAACCAAGTGATCAAGATGAAAGCAGGTCGTCTCTATGCGTGGACAGCTATCACCAGCTTTGATAGAGAAGACATCGCTGGAGCTCAGAACTCTGTTGGTCTGTCTCTACTCAAAATAGAGACTGGATATTTCGCAGTCATTACGCCATTTCCTGCAATGGCAGCAAGAGGACACGACCGCTTCCTGGCGGACTTGACGGCATTTCTGAGCGAGCTGGACCCTTCCATTACTTCCGGACCGCACGCACACCAAACAACCGATGACACGCCCGAGAAGCACTCGGAGTCGGCAACGCAGAGACGAGAGCAGATGGCAGCCAAACGGCGAGCAAGGCACCTCCAGAAGCGGAAAGATGAGAGATGTCTACTCCTCCGGCAGCAGAGCGAGCTGTCTGCGCAGTTGGAGAAACTTTTAGACCATGTAATGAAGAAGCCGCAAGAGTCGATGCTCCTCACTACTTGGAAAGCAATAGCCAAGCGGCAGATGGAGAGACGTCAAGTAGCGGAACAGCAGTGCAAACAATTGAGAGCTGAAGTGGAATTTCGAGCGAGATTCATCCGGCAACTGCAGGCGTTGGTGGAAGGACCGCAGGTTGCCCAAAATGTCTGCTTAGCTCCGTTGTCAGCATCCAAGTTCGACGGAACAGTGTTGCTGGACTCGCTGTTGATGCAGTTGGACTCTCTGAACGCGAAAACCAGTGAGGTTTTTCGCAATTTGAAACTTAAGGCGTCGACAACGCTCGGATACAGCCCCAAGAGGAAAGTGAAGGCAGGTGTCGAGTATTTCGAAAGCGCAGACGCAATGCTGATCCCATTTAGCCTACAAAACACAACTAAAGCCATGTCCTCTGTGGTGCTGTCCTTCTGGGATGGAAAACCCCACGAGAATATCCCTGACCCCGAAAACACGGTTGCAGCGGTGCATAACGTCAGCTATCGGTGCGACTCAGGCGAGACTGTTCTCTACTGGGCGTATGTTGCAACAAGAAGATACGAGGAAGCCGACCGAGTGGTATTTGTGTGGAGAATGGTGATCGAAGGACAAGGAAGGTTTGCAGGACTGCACAGTGACGAAACTGGTTGGACGGTTCTCCGCCCGTCGCTCCAAGTCACTAGCAGTTCTTCGGAGACCAGTCCTTGGACTGTCAGTGAGGTTCACACCCATTTGACGGTGCCGCAGGTCGGAAACGAACACGGCGAGGAATTCATGAAGATGGTCTTGAAAAGCAACGAGGAAGAGGTCACAGAGATGACGCGTATGATGGACACGTTGCTCCTCACCTCGAGCAAGAAGGAGTGCAGGTAAAATCGGACTGCCATGCCAATTGGTCGGCCTGTTCCCAATTGGAGTTTCCCACTCGCATTTTGATGTACGACCGCGACAAATCGACTGCTGTGCGGCAACATATTGACTGGTATACAGCCACAAGGATGTACTTGGAAACCAACAGGACCGGTTTTGTGAGGCTACTGTCACTTCGACGTCGACGAAACAGGTTCCTATAGTATTAAATAGTTGTGTTCGTCTGTCCAGCAAAGCCACCCCACATATAAGAATACTTGCAGTTTGCTGTCGTCGTTGGGAAAGGATCAAAACCGCCAGGAATGTACGGATCGCTTCACCAAAGTCATCCTGAAGACAGAAGAGCGAGAAGCAAACGAAAATGCTGGATTGTTTGCTGCTCAATACAAGACAGTGTAATCAATGGAGGCAACACGTGATCTCCATTCGTGCGTGTGTGATAACGTTTCGGTGACAATGACAAGCTACACGTTTGGCCTTGCTTACATGTAGCTGCTGCATCAGAACGAAAGGGAGGTTGGTTAAGAAGATGAAGGAGAGTCCAGGCTTGCTGGAGACGATCGCATGGACTGATCATGGAGGACCCGGCACAGATGTGTTGGCGTCGTCTGTTTCTACTCTGGGACTGGATATTTGAGCGTCTTTAGTTTTCATTTCGCAGCGATGGTCGAGGGCGACGAGCTGTTCCTGGCGAACGTATCGGCCTTCTTGGACGAACTCGACGAGTCTAGCACCGCTACAGAGGAGACGAAAACGAGCGCGGGTACTGGAAATGAAGATCTGACCGACAAGCTCTTTCTGGCCGAGTCCAGCGACGACGACCACAACGCTGCGGACGAAGGTCCGCAAAGAGTGACGACCAAGAAGAATACTGGCGATAATCTATCGTTGGATCAACGTCAGAAGCTACGGAACCAACTGGCGAGGAAGCGAAGGGCGAGGCACCGACAGAAGCTGAGCAGAGAGAAGGAGTCGTTGGCGAAGCAGGAAGTTGAGCTATCGGCGCAGTTGCGCCGACTACAGACAAAAATGGGCACGATTACGCACGAAACAATGCTGCTCAGTGCGTGGAGAGCTATTGCCAAGCGGCAGTTTGAGATGCGGACGGAGGCGGAGCACCAGCAAAAGCAATTGAGGGCAGCCGTGGCCAGTCGAGCCAAACTTATTCAGCAGATGAAGGCGCTGGTGGAACGACCGCTGGGCAAGCTAAGTGTCAGCTTGGCATCGTGTAGTATGGAGTGGTCGTGGTCGAAGTTTGAAGGAGCTGCATTGCTGGATACGTTGCTGGCACAACTGGATCCCTCGTATTCACAAATGAACCGGTTTTATAGCGATTTGGACTTTAAAATGTCCACGGCGATCGAGTTCAACCCTGAGCGAAAAGTGGATGGAGCCTTCGCGTACTTTGAAAGTTCAAGTGCAGCAGTGATTCCGTTCACCTGCGACAAGGCTGCCGACGCCATGGCTTCGATATTGCTGTCCGATTTCGATGGTATCCGCTACGAAGCAGTCTCGAATCCGGAGAACACTGTGGCGGTACGGTACAACATCAATTATTGCTGTCAGTCCGGCGAGCTTGTTCCTTTCTGGGCGCATTCGGCAATCAGGAGATACGAGGAGAATGACAGAGTGGTGTTTGTCTGGAGGTTGGTCATGGAAGGTCAAGGTCAATTTGCCGGACTGTACTCGGACGAAACTAATTGGGTTGTGGTTCGACCGTCACACACTGCAAGCTTTGATTCGGAAAACAGTCCATGCACTGTTGGAGAGATCTACACTCGTATTGTACCGTCGTGTGTGAGGAATGATCAAGATGACGAATTCACCAAGACGGTCCTGAAATCTGGAGAGCAAGAAGTCAAGGAGATGACCAGAACGTTAGATAGTTTGCTGCTTGGTTTCCCCAACTAATGTAAATGCCCATGCCCATTTTTATTATTGGTACTGGTATTGCATTGTAATACATGTATGTATATAAAGCCAGGGTACTCCAAAAAGTATGAATTTTGATAGTGTTTCTGATGGCGAATGGGCGGCAGGCCGACGACGCGTTTCTCGCGGAGCTACGAGCCTTCCTAGGCGGCAGCGAAGCGTCCAGTACGTCCGAAGAGGAGATACACACCCAAGAACGCACAAGAGACAACGATCTGCTGCTTATCAGCAACCAGCTTTTATCAGAGACCGAGAATTTACTCTCGACGTTGGAGCCGCCAAAGACGGCAAAGACTCTGTCGGAACCAGACACAAATGTCGAAGACAAACTGTCGACACGAAATTGTTCCGGATCCAAAAAGCGAGGAATCCAGAGCCTTCTAGCTGCTAACCGAAGAAATCGATATCGCCAACGCCTCAAAGACGAGAAACAGCTTTTGCTGCAGCAAGAGCAGGAGTTATCGACGAAACTGAGTCAACTGGAGGCTGCAAATACCGAAAACCAGAAGAAAGCCGCGGATTCCATGGCGCTGAGTGTGTGGCGAGCAATCGCCAAGCGGCAGATGGAGAAACGTCAGGAAGTGGAACAATTGCAGAAATCTCTACGAGCTGCGGTGATTAACCGAGCAAGGTTAGTCCACCAGATGAAGGCGTTAATACGAAAGCCACCCTTGTGTGTGGACAACCACCCCCAACTTTGGGTAGCGATAAATCCGACGGCTCTGCAGTGATCAAGAATTATTTGAAAGAGTTGAATGGTTTGTACGCCCAAACAGACAACGTTTTCCACGACGTGGAGTTCAAAGTGTCGACGTCGATGGCGTACAGTCCAAAGAGGACAGTAAAGCAAGGCGTCGAGTACCTTGAAAGCGCAGATTCGACGGTCATTCCGTTCGATTATGGACAAGCAGCGGAAGCTTTTTCTACGATGATGCTGTCGGACCAAGGGATGATCCGATGCGACGGAGCCATTGACGATCCGGAGAATACAGTGGCTGCCAAGTACAACATACACTTCCGAGATCAAGCAGGAAACGACACGCTTCTTGTGGGATACACTGCATCCAGGAGATACAATGAGCCTAGTCGCGTGGTGTTTGTTTGGCGCACGCTGACGGAAGGTCAAGACGAGTTTGCTGGCTGTAATGCTGATGAGACGGGGTGGGCTGTGGTTCGGCCCTTTGATTGGCCCGTGAGCTCAAAATCGAATGGCAAGCCCGCGTCGGTGATAGAGAGCTACGTGCGAGTGGTGCCAGCCACTCTCGATGGGGTATCGGGTGACCTAGGACGTGCTGATCGTTTCAATATGCTTCTCATTAAATCAGGCGAAGAAGAAGTCAAGGAGATGACACGAATGATGGAGCGTCTGTTGTTGGCCTCCTCATAAGGCGAGCATGACAGGATCTGGCGTCTACATATTCACTCGGTCAATATTTGGTTTGGATTTTGGATTACACAGAGAACAAAAAACATGAAGCGAACAGCGAAGGCAGCAGCGTATCAAGGATTGAGTTGGACTGTTTTTGCTCGAGGTCCGGTTGGCGATGACGTGGGTTAACTTGAGTTGTCACGCCACGTTTCCAGGGGGCGGTAGGACTTCATTTCGCAAAGAAAAAGCCCGACATTTCAACAATCGAGGGATGGCCGAAGACGAGAAGCTGGATGCTACCTTCTTGGCATTAACAGCCTTTCTTGACGAATACAAGGCGTCTGCATTAGCAAGTGCGGAAGATGACAGCCCAGGAGAAGCACGACGCAAAACCCGGCTCATGCAGGCTACCAAGAGAAGGACAAAGTACCGCCAACGAGTGAAGGAAGAGCGACGACAGCTGAAACAACAAGAATTCGAACTATCGCTTCAATTGAATCGACTCCTAGCTCTACAAAAACACCATAAACCTGAACGGATGGCTTTGGTAGCGTGGAAGATTGTAGCAACACGCGAAAAGAGAAGCGCCAACTAGCGGAAAAGTTACGAAGTCAACTCCAAGCGGCCGTTAAGAGTCAACTGGATTTGATACACAACTTTAGTTTACTTCTGCCAGAACCTGAAGAAATGTGGGGCGTCACGATCAATGACAACTGAGAGACGGCTGCTTCTTCCGAGAGAAGTTGGAATGCTTCAGCCATTAAAGGTTTTTGGTATCGAAGATACTCTGTGCAATGAACGCTCTCTGATAATTTCCAGGAACGTGGTTCATCTCGACCAGGAAGGCACGTATGGCCGCTTTGTATGGAGCTAGTGATATCGTGGAGCCCGTTAGGAAAAAATGATGCGACGGCTAGAAAATCTGGCACTAAGGTGAGAGAGCTAGATTACATGACGTCACTTATGGTATATTCTCCTTCATGCGCTTTACGCACTTCCTAACAAGAGCGACTCCATCATACGCACCACCTCTAAGCCATCTTCGGCGCCTGTAATTCCTGCCAGTTTCGAGAACTCATCCACTTCTTTGGCGCTTCCTGATGAATTCGTAGTGAAAAAGGAGTGAAGTGGATGATCGTTCGTGAGGTAGTAGGCATGGCCATGCTACCGGACGCTGTGTTTTGGTCGTTGCGGGTCACTATTGTCCATCCAGTTTCGTCAGCCTGTAAATGGCTAAACACTCCTTCTCCAGTGGTGTTTGCTCGCCAAACAATAATCATTCTATCCCTTTCCTGATATCTTCGTAACACCATGTGAACCAGCATGCTTACAGAACATCCACTTGGGCCGTGACCAACGACATGAAACTTGACAGCAATCGTACTCTCTGGATCAAACACGCCCAGGTAGTGTTGGTGATTCTTCCGTCGATGATGTAGCTGCATCGATCTCCACATCGCGTCAGACGTCGGCTTGAACTCGAAAGGAATCAATTGAACTTCTAGCCTCTCAAAGGTATCAATTCCACCCTCACTTTTCGTCGGTGCTGGCAGTACGCTGATTCGCACGGTTCCTGCAGTTTCCAAGACTTCAATGTTTTGTCTGTGCCTAGATAGGTGCCATCCATTTCCTCTAGAAACCTCTCAAACTCTGCAATATCGTGCGAGCTCAACAACGTCGTTAGCGCAACGGGATTCTCATCCGGTCTACGCAACTGCTCTTGGATCAACTTCCCCAACTTCTGGATCGAAGCTTTGCGATTCGCCACTTCACTCAGCAAGCGACGTCGCTCTTTCTCCGCAGCGATTCTCGCTTGCATCTGGCGCACTGCAATTGCTCTCCACACTGGAAACTGGTGAGACTGGACACCAAAGCGCTGCTCATGGCTGCGCTTGGCCTGCAGGTTCTGAATCTCCAGCATCAGCTCCTTCTCCTGCTGCTTCAATACCAGCTTCTCTTCTTTCAGCTTGGTGACGTACTTGCGTCTCCTCTTGGCGGCGTTCTCGTTGTGCCGTTTACGTTGACTTCCAGTCATTTTCTTGAGCGCTGACGTGGCAGTTGAACAAGTCGAAAGCAAAGTCTCGGTCTCTGCAGCGAGTTGGAGGCTGGAACACAGCAATTCTTGGCCTTCGGTCGTTGCATGCTGCTCTCCGAAGTCGTCGATATCCACGGGAACCGTATATTCGTTGAGGAACTCCGTCACTCCAGCTAAGAAGGCGTCGTCGTCAACGCCTTTCGTCATTGTTGCTGCACTGAAAATTATTATAATCTGGCTTTAGGGATCGGTCTCCGATACAAAAATATGAACAACTTTACATTTTTATTGCGATATAGGAAAAATGGCTGACGAGAAGTCTGACTCAGCGCTTCTGGCTGACCTCAGCTGTCTCCTGGAGGGATACGAAGCACTAGATCCGTCGTTAGATATCTCTACTCGTCAGGTAGAGACCGAAGAGTTCCTCCCTGCTCAAGAAAACAAAGATCGAGCAAAACAAGACGATAAAGACTACAAGAAAACTCAGGCAACTCAGCGACGACTCAAATACCGACAGAAAGTCAAGGCGGAGAGGAGCAGTCTAAGAAAACAAGCAGAGGATCTATCTGCCAAAGTCTTCGACATTCAAAATGAGCAGGCCAAAAGAAGAGCTCAACGAGCTGGAGGTTTGGCATTGAGTATGTGGAAGGCCATAGCCTCGAGACAAATGGAACGGCGCTGGGAAGCTGAAGAGGAGCAGAAGCGACTTCGAGCTGCAGTGATAGATAGATCCAGACTGATCAACCAGATGAACGCCATGCTGCTGGCGTGTCAGCAGACTGATAGAACAACGAACGACAGACGCGTGTTGAATGGCCAAGTCGGCGGTGAAGCCACGCTGAAGACATTTGTGGAGGAACTAGACGCAGTCTACGCTCAGACAGACGAAGTGCTACGAGAAGCCAACTTCGTCTTGTCTTCTCCTTTGGGGTACACTGTGACGTGGAAACATGCAGAAGGTCTCTCGTTCTTTGAGAGCGCAGACGCAACAGTATTTCCATTCAGATTTGAGAAAGCCTGTGACGCCGTGGCTTCGCTCGTGCTCTCGTACACTGGAAATAGCTACATGTTTGACATCGCAGGGGACTCCGAGGATACTTCTGCCGTGAAATACACCGCAGACTACCAATTTGAACCAGGCGACAGCGGAAAGCTTGCCATGTTTTTCGCGACGCGGAGGTACAGAGAAGAAAACCGTTATGTTTTCGCGTGTCGAGCACTTTACGAAGGCCAAGGAGAATTTGAAGGCTTCCACTCGCACGAAACGACGTGGTTTGTCGTTCGACCGTTGTCTGATGAAAACTCGACACGTAGCAGTTGTACTCGAATGGAGTTGTATAGTCGACTGGTGCCTGTAGCTACAAACGTCTCAGCCGAGAAAAGTAGTCGATTTACCCGACTCTTGTCGAAAACATTGGAGAAAGAAACCCACGAGATGACGCGGACGCTGGAAAGCCTTTTACTAGATCGTCCGTGACAAGTGGAATAAATTCAAGCTAGACAGTACACCATAGTCTGGATGAGGCGATTCGCGCACGAGAGCTATCCAATTTGATTGCAGGTATTACCACGGGATGGCATTACGATCTCGACAACGACGAGGGCCTCATACTCAACGGTATCCACTGGATGATAGCGACAAGATCGTGACGATGCATCTTGCGACAGAATGTAACCCAGAAGAGTTTGCCTGGTTTCACTGACGACGTAGCATGATTCTGAAGTTGGGCTGTTATACAAAATCCAAGTACTCACTGTTTTAGTCACTCCTAAACTTGCGGCCAGAAAATGGAGAAGCATGATACGACGTTTCTAGAGGACAGAAGTCGCCTTCTGGACGAGAACGAGTGTCTACAGCAGTATCCAACACCGAGGAGCCTTCCCGCCATAAAGAAAACAGAACAAGATAATGACCAAGGACGCTGCATGACAAAGAAAACTCAGGCCGCTCAACGGCGAACCAAGTACCGACAGAGGATCAAGGCTGATAGTGTCATTTTGAAAAGCAAGCCTGTCAGCTAGACTCGTCGGCATCCAAAACGAGCAGGCTGAAAGAAGAGCCAAACAGGCAAAGAGTTTGTCTTTGAGCATGCGGAAGGCCATTAAACTGCGAGGCACGGAGTGCAGCTGAACAGGAGCAGAAACGGCTTCGAGCTGCGGTGATGGATAAATCGAGGTTGATCAAATGAATGTCATGCTGCTGGCATATCACCAGTCTGATAGAGCGATCAAATGAAGTGATGTGTGAAGCGAACTGTGTCGGAGCATCGCCGATGGGGTGCCATTTGAAGTGGAAAAACGAAGAAGGTCTTGCGTTTTTACTGGGCGCAGACGCAACAGTGTTTCCATTTAACTTAGCTTGTGATGCCGTGTCCTCGCTTGTGCTACACATACACAGGTGGGAGTCAGATCTTCGGCAGCGGGGGATCCAGAGAATACTCCCGTCGTGAAATGCACGGCAGACTACCAATTCGAACCAGGTGACAGTGGAAAGCTTGTCATGTACAGAAAAAAACTACCCGTCAAGTTTTCGTGTGCCGAGCGCTCTACAAATGTTAAGGCGAGTTTGAAGGCTTTCACTCGCGTGGTTTGTGGTTCGACCAAGAACGGTCCGACGCGAATAGAGCTATACAGCCAGCTCTGGGCATCTTGGCCTAGAAAATGAGTCGATTTACTAAACTGTTATCGAAAACACTAAGAGCTGACACGGCTACTGGGAAAGCTTTACCAAAACGTTAGGCTCAAATACATGTTTTTGTTGTCTGCATACAAACCCCAAGTCATACCAACATTCCGATCTCTTCCATTTCTGAACTTGCGACCATCGGAACAAATGGCGACCGACGAGCTTGACGCGACGTTTCTGGCAGACCTCAGCAGCCTCCTGGAGGAGTACGAGACCCTCCACCCAGCACAAGCTCCAAACAGTCACCACATGGAGACAGCGCTGCTCTTCGCTTCGCCAGAAGCTTCAACAGAGGACCGTCGCCAGCTCCGGAGAGACCAGGCAGCCCAACGGAAACTCAAATACCGACAAAAGTCAAGACGGAGAGACTCAATTTACGGAGACAAGCAGAGGATCTATCAGCCAAAGTCGTAGACATTCAAAGAAAGCAGGCCCACAATAGAGCTCAGAGGGCGGGCAATCTGTCCTTAAGTATGTGGAAAGCCATCGCCACGAGGCAGATGGAACGACGCAGCGAAGCTGAAGAGGAGCAGAAGCGACTTCGAGCTGCAGTGATGGATCGGTCCAGATTGATCAACCAGATGAACGCCATGCTGCTGGCATGTCAGCAGACAGATCGACTGCTCTTGAACCAACAACGCTCGGGTACCAAAGTTGATGGAGACTCGGTGCTGAAGACGTTCATTGGAGAACTAGACGCGGTTTATGCTCAAACAAACGAGATGATGCAAGGAGCGGCGTTTAAAGTGTCGATCCCACTGGGGTACAATTTAAAGTGGAAGCAGGAAGCAGGTCTTACTATCCTGGAGAGTGCGGACGCCACAGTATTCCCATTTACCTTTGAGAAAACCTGTGACGCGGTTTCCTCGTTACTATTATTGCAGGCGGAAGGGTATGAGTTTTTAGATGGCGTGGAGGATCCTGAAAACACTTCGGCTGCGAAGTATTATGCAGACTATCACTTTGGACCAAACGATTGCTCGCAGCTGGCGCTGTATTTCGCCGGAAGAAGGTACAAAGAAACAGATCGACAAGTTTTTGCCAGTCGTGCACTGTACGAAGGACGGGGTGAGTTTGAGGGGTTCCACTCGCATGAAACCTCGTGGATCGTAATCCGACCATCGGCTGAAGCGTCTTTGCCAACAAATAACTCGACGAGAATGGAGCTATACAGTCGATTGGTGCCTGTGGGCGTCGCTGATTCGTCTGAGAAAACGGGCAGATTCACCAAAATGTTGTCGAACACGCTGGAGAAAGAAACGAAGGAGATGACGCATATGCTGGAGAACCTTTTGTTCGATCGCCCGTAAAGTGGCGCGTTTCAAATGTCAATACAGTCCATTGTGCAAGCAAGGGTAAACTGGTCTGCTTACTGGATGGTGTTAAGGCAACGTTCGGTCTGTAATGAGTCAACTACAAATACACTTGTACAAACCGGAAGCATGGTGTATTGTAGAATGTGCTGAAGTCAAACTGTGGAGAAGTTCACCGGTGATAAAAACGATACATGTACTGCGATTCCCGGTTGAATCCAGGTAGAGTGTCTTTCCCGCCTCCACAGCATTTGACCTTCACTGCCAAGCCACTTCCATTTCCATTTCCCCCAAGCAACATCCGATGCACGCTATCGATCAGATTGAAGCGATTGAGTTAGCAGCCGTTAAAGACTTCTTGGACGAATATTTCGAGGCTACACCCTGCCAAGATGCAGCAGCAACCTCTCGAAAAGAACGCGCAAGGCAAATTGCGGTGGAAAAGCGCAGAATCCTTCACCAAAGATATCGCCGACGGCAACGCAATGACCGGGATTCGCTGCGACGGCAAGTAGACCAACTGTCGGCCAAGTTAAGGAGACTGCAGCTAGCGCAAGAAGGACCGCAAGAACCTTTTGCTGTGTGCCAGTGGAAGACGACCGCTATACGACAACGGAAGCTGCGACTTCAGTCTGAAGAACAGCATCAACGACTCGAAGTGGCAGCAACAACACAGGCCAACAAAATACTTCGCTTGAAAAACTTACTGGAAGTAAATCGCAACCCAGAGATGCCACTACCCCAGGAAGAAAGCACACGATCATCACTTTTGCCGACGCTTGTGTGGGAGTTGGATTCACTTTTCGCTCAAACCGACAGAGTCATTGGAGGCGCCAACATCCATCTCCATCTGCCATGGTGTACGACCCGTTCAAAAGATCCGCGAAGGAATCGCGTTTTACGAAAGTGCAAGCATTACCATAACTCCTCTCGACTTCGAAGATGCGTCCGACATCATGTCGGTCTTTATGCTCGAGAGCACAGATGTGTGCAACTACCAGTACAAGGCGAGAACTACTGACCCCGAAAACACACCTGCTGCTAAGTGTTCTATCGACTTTTCTGTGGATGCGAGCGGCGGCATGGCAATTATTGGCTATTTCGCAGCCAGAAGATATAAAGAAGGCGGCCGCGTTGTGTTTGTGTGGCGTTGCCACTTTAAAGCCCAGGGCAGGTTTGAAGGCCTCCTCGCCGATGAAACTGGATGGCTCGTGGTTCGACCAGTCGACGAACAGAATGCGACAGCTCTCACGTGCTACTCACGTTTGGTGCCGATTCAAGCCGCAGAGACTAGTAACGAAACGACGAGGTGCTTCATGGAGGTCGTCACTAAGATTGGGGAAGAAGAAGTCGCGAGATGGCGAAAGCGTTACCAAAGTGCTACTGAATGTATATTGAATAACTAAAACTTGGATCGCTACAGTAGCTGGTGTTGGCGCCGTAGAGACAAAAGGTAATGCATAATGCAGTTGCTGTGGCTTATGTCCTGGGAACAACCACGTATCGCAAGGGATCGTTATCATTAACGCCAGACCACGTGATCGGCTCCTCATTCCGACAACGAAACACGACCAGCTATAAGATGGACGACAACCAAGTGGACACGATCGAGCTTGCCGCTTTAGAGAAGTTTGTGGACGAATGCTTCGAGTCTTTACCTTTGCAAGGAGGAGAGAACTGGTCGAGGGAGAGTCACATTACCGAATACCGCCAAAAACTACCTGCAATGGAGAAGGTACGAGCAAACCGAAAAGCTTTGGAAGACGATCGACGGACCACAAGTTACGAAGCGAACGGGACGCGCTGATAATCCAACGGAAACATTGTCGGCTGAGTTGGAACAGCTCCAGAGGGATAACACGCAATCTCTGTGTGGAAGTCCGTCGCTCTACTACAATTGGAGAGACGAACGCAGTCTGAGAAGCAATACGAACAGCTTAAGTTGGCTACAGCGGCAGTACTGTCCAAAGCTACTACCCTTGCGGTAGTGAATCGGAGATGTGAGTTGAGGCTACCCATCCCAAGACTGATCTTATGCCTACACTAGCTAACTCTATGGTGAATGGCCAGGATTGCCTGGCATGTGCAAGTACATGTAGATTGTATATTATACTGTGCGCTAATATAACTTGCGGAACGTGGCAACGAGGTGGCTGACTTGAGAACTTTGCCTCGACGAGCTAAACCACCTCGAAGCCACGGTCCTGTCGGTTTGCCCGGCATTCAGGTGTCAACGCAATTCCTATGCAAGAGAATAATGACGCATCAGAGGAGACACTCAACCCGAGAAAAGTGTTTTCTTACCGGGAACACAACGGATCTGCTCTACTAGAGACGCTTGTGCGGTAGTTGGATGGGCTTTTTATCAAACGGACAGAGTTCTGGAAGGAGTCCACTTCAAAGCCCACACTGCACAGCCAGAAAAACTCATTTAATTCAGTAACAGGTTTCACTTGAAAATTGTATGGTGACTACTACCGTCCAAACGAGATGAGCGACGAACTGAATGACGCGTTGCTGGCCAATCTAACCGCGTTTCTAGGCGAGTACGAAGCTCCTGTAGAGCTCCACGAAGAGGAAGCGGAGACAAGTGAACTCCTTGTGGACAGCCATCGACTATTAGCGGAGACCGAGGCCTTGCTGGCTTCATATGCTACGAAGGACTCCCTATACAAGAACCAAGTGAAGCTACGACCACCAAAAAGCAACATCCAATTGACGGACGTCTTGAGCTCCGCAACAAACAGGCAGCGAAAAGAAGACTCAAGTACCGGCAAAAACTAAACACTGAGCGAGAAACGTTGGAACTTGCGGAACAAGAATTATCGGCGGAGTTTGACCGCCTGCAGCAAACCAGGAAGAAAGTCAAGAGTCTGGTGCCGGAAGACGCTGCTGTTGCAGTGTGGAGAGCGATCGCCACGAGGCAAATGGAAGGGAGATTGGTCGCAGATGCGCAACAACGACGACTCAGAAGTGCAGTGGAGAATCGATCCAAACTCATCCAGGAAGTTGGAGAAATGATGAAACAGAATATTTCAGTGCGTGCTACAGATACTTTGAAGCTTCCGGAAAGTAATGTCGACTTTGTTCCGGACGATACAGCGCTGTACGAAGCTTATCTGCAGGATATGGACGAGGTTTACGCACAGACGGATGACGTTTTTCAGCTTACGGCGTTGCGAATGTGCCGCAGGTTTCTTACAAGATGGAGCCACAACGCAAGAGAGATGGGAATGTGGAATACTACGACAACTTGGACGTTTTGTTGATCCCTTTCGAGTTTGAGAAGACGTGTGGTCCAATGTGGCAAGCCATGAAGTTCGTTCATCAGCAGAAAGACCGACGGCAGTACGATGGCTTGACGGATCATGAACACACTCTGGCTGTTAAGTTTCGTATTGCTGTTCCGAGGGAATCTGGCAAGCCGATCGATATGTTGGTGTATCTTGTAATGCGTAGGTATATTGAAAATAACCGGATGGTGATTGTGTGGCGAGCGTTGTCGGAGGGAGAAGAAGAGTATAGTGGGATGCATTCCGACGAGACTGGTTGGTGCGTTATCCGTCCAATCTCTGCTAAAGGCGATGAAGTTCCGATAATGCCAACGGTGATGCAGACTTTCGTACGATTTGTACCCATGAGCATCTCAGACAAACTGGAAGCCCAAATGGCAAGCCAGTTCACTCAACTAGTGGTGTTGTCTGCTGAAGAGGACGGTCTTGAAGTCGCGCGTATGATGGAGTTGCTCCTGCTGGACGATTCCAAAAATATTAGTATTAGCATCAAATATTGTTATTGAAACGCATTTCGTGGCGTAAATTATTTAGACGGTGCGTTCCGAGCTCTTCGCGATGCACTCTACTCAGCATTTCCTGCGAAACGGTGGTGACCTACTCCACACAAGCTTTCTCGACTACGTCTTCCAACGCCGTTTCCTGACTGTTGTTATCCTGAATCCCAAAAACTTCGCACGGTTCTCCGGTGTCGTAAAATCCAGCAAGATGATTTCATCGATCTTTTGAAACTCTTCTTTGATGAGAACCACCGACATGCGACCGGATTCAACAAACACGCCCTGAAGTTCTTCCGTATACGCTGTCGCACAAATGATTAAAATGTTCAATCGGCCTTGGGAGGACTTAACCATCCTGTCAAAATTCGCACACTCCTGAATCACCGTCTTCTCGCTGACCTCAGCGCCACCGAGGCTCTTATAAGTTTTCACCGCAAGCCCCACCGAGAGCTTAATGTTCTCTACCATAGTGAGCAGCAAAATGTCTGGTGATGCTGACATTGGCAGAGGCTTCAGATTCAATCGCTGGCGTCTGTCCAAAAGCGCGTCGATACCCACCATCAAATTATCCATCATTGTCGGAAGTACGGTGTCTGAGGTTACCGAAGATCTTTCTTCGGTCACTTTGGGCATACAGAATGTAGATTTCGCCATCTGCACATCTTGGCATCCACCGAATTTCTGCTCGCTTGTAAAGAAGGTTGGGAGTACCAATGTCGGAGTGATCTTATCGCAGAATAACTCTTGGAATCGAGCCAAGAAGAGAAGCTCGAACTCATCCGGATAGTCGATCGATAATTTGTCGATTGCGGGTATGACCTTCTCCAGCATGGCTTTCAGCGGGTAGACCGAGGCTAAAAGGGTGCGCAGGATATACGTTGGTACATGCACCTTGGCAGCATATCTGGGCCCTTCCCATGCAATGCCAAACTTGTATGCGACAGAAACGTACGAGAGCTGTTGGTCCCCATTGCCAAACCAGTATTCGATCAGGTTCATCTCTTCGCCGCGGACAGCATAACCTATCAGAACCCGAAGCTTTCCCTCGCAATGCTGCAAGCTGTCACCAAACTCGACCCAATCCATACTTGAATCTGAACCTTTGTACTTGATGAGCTCATCGTACGTTGAGCAGCTCTTGAAAGCGTCTAGCAGAGCTCGCTGACGGCCAAACGTTGTTTGAATAGATGCGCAGCAACGCCACCCACTTGGTTACCTTCGAGAAGGTAGTGTTGCACCAGTGTCTCCACTCGGTTCCAATGCGTGTGTCGTATAATCTCCTCAATCTCAGGGGGTCGAAGAAGACGAAGACTGAGTCGCGGAAACTCAAACGGACGCTGTGCAGTCATGTATCCAGATGGCCTCAATCCAACATAGCTCAGGAACGATGCGCTGCCAGCAACAAGCAAAAACAAACCTGGAACCTGAAGCAGCCAGTACAGCACCTCTGAGCACAAATAAAAAAACGTTCTCTCTTCTCCAGTACCGTCAACCCAGCAGCATCAAAAGATCTGCCAATCTCATCGATCACAACGAAGAGCGGCCCAACCTCACTCACCAGATTCTTGAACACTTCTCCGACAGCGTGAAATTCATTAGCCACTGCCTCATCAGTTAGCGCTTGAGGACAGGTACCTTGGCACTCGATGAGATAATCGCGTACCAACTCCACCAACGAGGAATTGACCTTCAGTCTGTCAAGTTCATTTTTGCATCGAAAAAATGAACCGGATCAAATACAATTCTAATGTCATGGCACTTGCAAATTGTGTCCAAAGGCCTTCCCTTGGCTCGTCCGATAGCTTTCGGCACATTCGAATATACTCTCCACCGAACATTGACTTTCCAAGGCCCCTACAAGGTCGACAAATCCGTATTCTGCACACCGCCGCCATTCACGTCTGCCTCTGTCAGCCACGAGTCGGTATTAGACTTCGCCAAGAAGAGCTGCGGCTTCCTTGACGGAACAGTGATGTCTGTATTCTTTTCTTTGATCTTCTCCTTCATCGCCGACACCCACTCAGTATCGTCGAGTTGCACCTCGAACGCGCCCCCGTCGTCACCAACGAGATAGCAGTTAAGCTTCATCACGCCGCCAATTGTAAAATGAACGGGCTGCCGTAGGAAATGGCCAAGACGTTGTCACTATGCTGGATGGGTGACGACAGGATGTGACCCGCCCAAGCTGGGACGAGAACACCTTTGGTTATGTTTTTTCTTCATGCTGTTAGCAGATGGGTTCCCGCCACGGAGAGTGACTAGCATCGTGCGAGCAGCAAAGTAGTCGTCAAGAGGGTGGTCTTGAGGTCGCATGGGGACGATTCCAGTGAGTCGTAGTACTGTCGCCAAAGATTGTGTCATTGAACGCCATTTCGTGGCGGATAATCGCAACGCGAAGCAGAAAGTTTACCAGTCGGAAACCAGTTGCTGCCATTCACACTTCTTCTTCTTCAAAGACCACAAGATGAACAGTTCGATTTCCGACGATGCGTTCGTACAGCAAGTCGCAGATTTCCTCGCGCCGTTGCCTCCGCTTGAATTCGACGGGCTTGCTTTTGATTCTAGCTCTACACCCGTCAGTCAGAACCAAAGTGAAGTCAAGCGCAGCGTCGAGTTGGACAAGCACGAGAGCGAGCGAGCGAACGACCGCCAGCGCCGAAGCATGTACCGCGCACAACGGAGTTATGAGCGGGACTCGCTTGTTCAAAATGCGACCGACTTGGCAGTCGAGTTGAACATGTTGCAGAGGCCCAAGGAAAACACGGAGCTGGCCCTCGGTTCAACGTCGTGGAAAGAAACGGCAGCGCAGCAAAGGAGTCCCGTCAAGCTTGTGAAGTACGCCATCGACAGTTGCTTGCTCAAGTGCATGCTCATTCGACCTTGATTGAGGATATCTGCCATACCATGCAACAGCGACTTCAGCAGGATGAACGACCTGTTCTTGGCGACGATGCCCTGTGTGATGCAGCTCGCCTCGACAAGTCCGACGGGGACATTTTTGACGCCTATATCCAAGGCATGGATGCCATGTACGCGCAGACCGACGACATTTTCCGAGATTGCTCGATGGACTCGGTGCCGGCATCCCTGCTAAACTTTAAGCAACAGCGGAAGCGGGATGGTGACAGGGAGTACTTTCAGTTCGTGGAGCGACAATTGGCTCCGTTCACGTTTGAAGAAACTTGTCAGCGTCTTTGGTATCTGGCGTCCATGCCGCACCGAAAGCTAGACCGAGCTGTGTACAATGGCGTGGATGACACAACGAATTGCTTTGCTGTTAAATATCGGGTCAAGCGCACACTCAACACCGGCGAAACCACGTCCATACTCCATCATACTGTGATCCGTCGACATCAAGAGATCGGTCGTGTGGCTTTCACGTGGCGATCGTTTACAGAAGGAGAAGGACAGTTCGCTGGTATGCAAGCTGACGAGCTGGGGTGGTGTGTGGTTAAACGTAAGAGAGAGGCTTGTGAGCTGGACACGTGCATCCGAAATGTGCCCATGCATTTCCGTATGGCGACCCAGAACGCAGGAATTGATCAATTCGCCAATCTGGTTCTTCAGTCGGGGGCCGAAGACGTTTTCGAGATCACTGGATCGCTCAGGAGGCTTCTTCAGTCGTACCGAGCATGACATTGGTATTGATACTGCAGGCAAGAGAGTTCTTGACGATTTGATGTTGACGACGAAGTCATTTACGTACGAGCCAACTAAGAGCTGTTCTCAGGTCAGTGATGTGGCAATGGTCCAAAGTAACTTTCCAATTCACTAGAAGGCAGACCCACCACCATGCGTCCGCACTATCTCATCGTCGTGGTTTCGACCATCCTGTTGACTTGTTTCGACGCTGCTATGGCCAACACTGCCCCGAAACGGGAGCTGAGTGCTGCCAACGAAAACTCGGCCAACCGCATGCTTCGTGCTGCGAGATGACGGAGACTGCGGATGACGACGAAAATGAAAGTGATGGAGAGAGAGCGTTTGGCCTGAGCTACTTCACTACTTCAAACAGTGGCGTATGAAGCGATTGGAGAACAAGAAGAAGGCGTTCTACAGGAAGGTCTATAAGACTGCTAAGAAGAACGCCAAAGGGGGAATATATGGGTGGTGTTCTTCCGCAGCTAAAATCACAACGTGGAGTTGATTCAGATGCTTAACTTGTTTCCTGGTTGTTCTGGTTGTTCTTATGGTTGGGGGTATTTGCTATTCTGAAATCTGATCCGTTGAATGATGATTGAATCTCGATGGGATATTTGAATGTGAAGTTAATGATTTCCTTTCTTCTGGATGTTTTCTGTAGGCCCTCGGTCCGGCAGGCCC
Source organism: Phytophthora quininea (assembly GCA_011947345.1). Lineage (NCBI taxonomy): Eukaryota > Oomycota > Peronosporomycetes > Peronosporales > Peronosporaceae > Phytophthora > Phytophthora quininea. The sequence goes on along the minus strand of JAAVTG010000571.1, from coordinate 15,310 downwards.
CGCAGGGACTCGAACCCCAACCGGAGGGACGAACTTCGTGAGTTGTATGCACTGCGGCACATGTTAGATACTACCCAGGTTGAGGTCGCCGATCAGACGATTCTGCGCGTCTTGGTTGATCATTCGCATTCGCTCCCCCACCACCCGTAGCATCATTTCTTGGAGTTGTCCCAGTGCAGCAGACGAATTCCAACCACCTTCTAGAACCTTGAGCTTGTAGCTGCATCGACTCACACAAGCTTCTGTTGGGTTTGTCAGCGACGGGGAAACGACCGTCCAGCTCTGGTCTTCGAACAAAACTCCCGCGGAAGGCAGGAGCCATCTGGTCCTCCCGACCAAAACGATGCGATGGTCTTCTTCGTATCTTCGGAAGGTGTTAATGGCATCCACATATTGACCCCGTTCGTAGCACGAAGCCATCGCGGTCATGTCATGTAAACTTGGAGTGCTCTTACGAACCTGCATAGAACCAAACGTTTAAGCGTAAAACGTTCAACACAATTGCAGGTAAGGATAATAAAAACTCACCCGTCCGAAGAACTTGTCCACGTTCGTGTCGTTGTCATGGTTGACGTTGATGATGTGCTGCCACAAGTGATCTCCAACGACCTGCATCGGAAGCGACACAGGCGTAATTGCAGTGGTGCCAGTGCAAATTCCTCGTACTGGATCGCAGTCGGCGCGAAATGAGATCGCTGTACTCGAGTCAACGATTGGGAACGCCATGTCGGCTTCGTATCGCAGTTGATCCAGGCTGGCTGCCAATTCGGCCAGGATTTCCTTTGCGACAATAGGCTGGATCAATGGTCCGTCAACCGTAGGCTGCGGTCGAAACACAAAGTCGAAGCCCTGCAAACTCATTTGCTGTTAGTCAAAGCCCCGCAAGACAACAATGGTTGAATACAGTCGATACCTCTAAAACATCGTCCTTCAGCAGCTCTTTGCGAAGGGGCTCGGTTAACTTATGGTGCATTTCCAGCGCTCGGCTCAGTTTTCGGTTCACCAGTTCGGTTCGTTGACGGTCGGCGTACGCCATTGCGGCTAAGCTGCGCCACGTGCTGTTCGTGGGGTCGTTCTTGTGGAATTAAACGTCTGGCACATTAACGAGACTGCATTGTGGAGATGGCTGTCTCGGTCGTGCTGCCATTTCTCCAATTGAGCGCGAAGATAGACTTCCTCTGCCCGAAGTGCTTCAATCTCGGCTCGCTTGCGACGCTGCAGATCGGTCGAGTAGGACACACTGCCTTCGCGAACTTTGCGTGGAGTCTTCATCTTGATCTCTTGATGCGTTGATATCCACGACCCTTATTTCCAAATGAAGTTGACGATCACAAGGTGAGCCCGTCAAGCTGATGATGCACATGAAATACCGCGTCAAACAGCCGGAAAGTTTACACGCTTCATCACCATGGTGAAGGAGATGCTCCCAGTATTTGAACGATTATGCAGAGCGTAAACGCCTTGCAATGTCCCCCTTACCCAAATGTGGACTGAGTCTCAACGTGGGATCGTTAACTGGCACATGTCTAGCTAGGATAAGTTGGAAGCATACTCATTCGTGTGTACCCATCTAAACCCATGCACGACAAACAGCTCTTTTACCACTTCTTCTCGCGTTCACTGTGCACTAAACCAAGATTCCACATGGACGTCACGATCATATCTCTTTGTCGCCAAGTCTCAACTGTGGATTGGGATTGTCCAAGGCCCTGAAGGCGAAAAATAGGTTTCCTGAAGGGAAGGTCATCACCTCGCTCAGCCCGGAATCGATGCACGTGTAAGTGCTATGGTTTTCTAACATACGGGGCTGCAGCATGCAGTCCCCGGGCGAGTATATTTTCCCATCGATAGATAGCTCGAAGACCAGTCCATTCGGAGGCCAGCCATTTGCTCTTCGGCGGCGGCGCGACAACGTCAAGCTCCAGCAGCACAAGCGCCGGCAGACTGCTGCCTCGGTCGCGCGCTTTTTAACCCGCCACTCCTCACCCAGGGGCTGGCCTCTCCGACTTCCTCTCGGGCTGGCGCCGCCTACGGCGCTCACGCCCATCTCTACGAGACCGAGGCTTTAACGTGAATGGACTGATCTGATGCCCCAACGACCTGTACGATCAAGGAAAGCCCCTATTATAAGTTCTTTGGATTTTATCCAGAGTTGTTCAGGCGACATGAATACAGGTACTAATCTCTATAAAACATACAGGGGTTACTCGTTGAACACTATCCGTTCCACGTAGATATCGTCATCTGATGGAATCATCTGGTTGCATCGAAGTCTTGTTGCATTTTACTCCGTAAAGCCTAAAGGTCGATTCCCGCCAACGTGTCTTCGATCAGCAGCTTGTCCAGCGTGCCTATTATCTCTTGTGCGTCTTCGTCGGTGGAGCTCTGGAGAACGTGCTGGAAATCCCCAATGAACTCATTTCGGAAGCTGGGTTTGCTGAAACGCATGGGTCGCTGGCGAACGCAAATTTCCACAAGCGTCGACGCTCCATCCGCAGAGGGACGAAGACTAACCCATCCTGTCTCGTGCAAGTGCATACCATGAAAGATTCCTTCTCCTTCCGAGTGCGTTTTCCAAACAAATACCGTCCGACAATCCTCCACAAACCGCCGGAATACGTATCGCTGCCGGATAGACACCTTCACACCACTGGCCAATGCCCGGACGAGGCGGTATTTGATAGCGACGATGCTGTCCGGGTCTCCTAAACCTTCATAGTCTTCACGATCGTCTTGTCGATGCAACAACTTGGCTAACGTCCACATTGTGTTGCTCGTTTGCTCGTAAGTAAATGGCTGGCACACCTTGTTTAGATGTTGGAAATACTCCATTTCACCGTCCGACTTGGACCGATGCAGCGACGTTACCACTCCTTCAGGCATAGAACGAAAGTCACACTCCTTGTACAGTTCGTTAAAGCGAGCATAGCATGCATCTACTCCACGAAGATGCACAGTATACAAGACGTGGTCCAAACGTAACCCTCCCAAAGACTCGACGTGATAGGAGTGTTAACCCCTTCCAGTTCTCCAGTCTGTCGACGTAGCAGACTCGCGAGGACATCGATATACGAAGCTTGGATGCTGAGTGCGTCTACTAGTCGTAGTTGATCATTCTCCGCTCGCAACCGTAAGCCACGTTGCTGTACTGCGAGCTGTCTCCATACAGGATTGAGATCGTCGACGTGGGTACTCACTGGAACTTGCCGCGCCTTCGGCTCTGCTTCATCTCGAACAACCGCACAGACAACTGGGCCTTCATTCGCAGTAAGGCTTCCCGCTCGTTCTTCAATCGCTGCTGATACTTTTTCTTCCGAAGGGATTCTTTCTCTTTGCGAGTCTTGGGTCGTTCTGCTTGAGCTCCAGGAATACACAAGCCAGCCAGCGGAGAACTAAGCGGTAAAGGACTTGGAACGCCGACATCCATCGCGCCAGTGCTGTTTCGTGGGGACTCGCACGCTTGATAAGACACCAACTGGTCGCTTGTCTCCAAGCAAGCCCAGAGTTCCTCGACCAGTCCTGCCCCGGTTGCCATCTCGTCACTTGCTTGTGAGTGTTAGATAATGGAGTATAATACATACGATAACTCATATGCCTCTTGTTCATTGTCAGTCACGGTTGCTTCTATCTGTGCTCAGGTGACGGTCACACCATCTGTAGTCGGCCGCTTTTACCGATGCTGACGACAGATGTGTATCTCTGGTGCCCTTTCTCAAGATCTGGATCACGTGGAAGGAGTATTTCCCAAAACCAGTACCGATGTACCACCATCGTCCCGGAACCAGTACCTTACTCAAAACCAGTACTTGTACCAATGAAAGTGCTTGTTCAATTTGGTACATGTTCGTTTCCATACTATCTTGCACGAGCACGGGATCAGCCATACTTCTATTCAGTTCTGAGTAAAAATTAATGTTAATTAAAGCGTATTCAGTCGTCTAGGAGGAACGCCATGGACATCCGCGTGGCTGCTTGTTGGGCTACAGCACTTCCTTGCTCAACTGGGGTTCTTGCTTGTTGGGATGTTGCTGTTGGAATTTTGGGAGCTCAAAAGGCGAGGCGATAAGGTCGGAATTCAGTTCATCGCTCTCGCTGCCATGGCGACGACAAGTTCGCCGGTTGTGACCAACTTCCGTACACGATCTACAAACATAAGTGTTCTTGCCTCTGCTCTCTCCAGCACTAGCGATGCGTCGTTTGATGCGGCGACCAGCCTGCTTGTAGTATGGTGAAGGCTTCACTTCGACGAGACCTGGAGGCGTATCGCGCACAGGAAGTGCGATTCTTTTGTCGAAGAATTTGTTAGCGTAGGTACTCACCAAGTATGCCGGATGAAAAGCAACACAATGCATGTTCTCATTGTAGGTGAAGTCCTGCATGAACGTGGTTGCTGCCAATCCGGAGCTGAATGGCATTCCCAGTTTCAGCACGGTTGTTCCGTGCAGGCTTGTCAGATCAATTGCGCGCGACTTGATGAAGTCATGGTTGCTAGGGTGTCCGGAGGTAGAAAAGCTGCTTGTAGAGGTCGTTGTTGTCAAGATTGAGAATGGTGCGATGGAGGGAGGGGTGCTAAACTTGCTGCAACAGCCCTTCCGCTAACGCTGTCCATGCCAGACTCTTCCGCTGCTAAGATTGTTGGGACGTTCGGTACTGGAAACGAATATGTACCAAATTGAACAAGCACTTTCATTGGTACAAGTACTGGTTTTGAGTAAGGTACTGGTTCCGGGACGATGGTGGTACATCGGTACTGGTTTTGGGAAATACTCCACGTGGAAGAGCCAAACTCCAATCTACTGGTATCACAGCGGCTGAATCCACTTCATAATGATCCCCTAAAACGAGTTTGTTTATGTCAGACTTTATCACCATCAAACTCATCTTCCAACACGAGTTGCTCCAGAATTCGCTCGACTTCCTGCCCAGTCTCGCGACGTATTGGTCCTTCGATCCTTTTCTTTCTGAGCCACCGAGTCAAGACCACAGCACTAACACAAGATTGCATTGGTCACTCTGTGTTGGAGCACAAGTTTCCAAGCTCATCAATCGCCAAGCCGTCTGTCGCGAGTGCATCGTCCAGTATGAGTCGCTCCATCATTCGCTCGATTTCTTGGTAGTCTTCCTGCTCTGACGCAACCATCAGCGTCATATACTGGTCCTTTGTCGCCTTTTCCGTGCTGCCGTTTTGAAAGTGCATGGGCACTATGCGGATGCACGCTTGCACAAGCGTCGTGGCCGCATTTTCAGAGTCAGTGGGCGGAGCATGCACGACGCACCAACCCGTCTCGTCAGAAGTCAGCCCAGGTGTATCGCCACTTGGCTCACACAGAGCTCGCCACAAGATAACGACACGATTCTGTTCGACGTACCTCCTTACCACATGATGCACCCTCCTTTGGAAAACTTCGCTGTTCTCGTAGCGAAGTGGGGCATTGAACTGTATGGCCGACGAGTTCTCGGGGTCTGGCAAGCCGTCGTAAACCCGTCGACCTTCCTGTCGATGAGGAACCAACGCCAATTCCCACACAGCATCACACGTTCTCTTGTAATTGAACGGAACTCTCCCCACCCCGATCGTCTCGAAGTACTCTGTCTCTCCATCCACCTTCCGTTTGGGCTCGCCACGGATGATCCCTCCGGGCGTTGGCGTCGTGCCCACTTCTCGGAACACGTCATCCAACTTGGTGTACAGCAGATCTAGACTGTCAAAGTAGGTTTTGTAGAGTACTGTATCTCTAGTTCCCAGTCTCGCCTTCTTCTCTGGCACTTGAGCGCCGTCTTCCTCTAAACTCTCCAAGTCTCGAGCTCTTTTCTTGAGCACGTCCTCCAGGTCCTGGATCATCACCGCGCGACTGTTCACTGCGCTCTGCAGTCTCTTCTGGACCGCCTCGGCCTCCAGTCTTCTATCGTACTGCCGCAACGCAATTGCTCGCCACGCTGCGAGGCCTACAGAGTCTTCGGCCCACTTTTGGGCTCCGGCTTGCTGGTCTCCTTGGCCTGTTGCAGTTGCTGCAACTTCAGAGTCAACTCGGTCCTGCTGGCGTAAACTGGCCCACTCCGCCTTGAGTCTGCGTCTGTAGGCGTCTCGCCGCTGGCCGGCCTTGAGCTTGGCCAACTCCTGTTTGCTCCTCTTTTCGTCTTCTTTTGTACTTACAGGACTATTCCCCGCAAGCTCGCTATTGGGAAGAGACTGCAGCGACTGCAGCAGCGCCTCCGTGTCCACCTCCTCCAGCTGCAGTCCGGCCTGCTCGAGCGTTAGGAAGCTGCCGACGTCGTCCAGAAGCTGCTGGTCCGCCATCGTCTATGTCGAAGTGGCATCTCGACAGACAATGTAGCTTCAAAAGACCTATTTATGTAGCTGTCGTGTACTAGTATTGACAAACCCTAGTTATTGTGTATTGACAAAACCTTGTTATTGTGTATTGACAAAACCTGGCGATGCCGACGGCGTGAAGGTGTTGGAAGGCGAAGAGGCTCTGGCAAATGAGGCCCAGGACTTCCGCTTGGAGTGTGGATGTGCAGAGGCTACTCCAAGACGCACACGACCTGCTGACAAGTGACCAAGCCAAGGCGCCGCCCAAATCTGCTGGCTGAGAGACGCGATTTGTATCGACAGCGGCGGAAGGAGGAGCGAGCTTGGCTGGAGCGACAGGAACGGCAGCTGAGAGAGGAGTTGCAGCCACTAGAATAAAGGTCTGTAGCAAACTCTTCTGTAGTGATGAAGTAGTTGGTGGAGCGCCGTCCACTTGGAGAGCGATCGCTCGCAGGGAGAAACGCCGCCGGGTGGTGGCGCACGCAGAACGCGCTGCTACAGAGTCAAGTAGAGATACGAACGAAGCTACCGCTAATCCGAGGGCTGGGAGTCCCTTTCCACAAGTGGCTGCGACGAGAAGGGTTGGGTAATGTGGAGACCGCCTCGAAGACGAACGACAACGCTTTGTGTGAGCTCTACTTACAGTGTAGCAGAGCTGGGCGGGATGCACCAGCAGACAGATGAGGTTTTGCAGTCGTGGGAGTTCGGTTCGAGTGGCGCTACGGTCTGAGAAGTTTGAACGGAAGCAGGTCGGAGACAGGGAATGTTTCGCGGACGTGGAGATGATGCACTTGCCGTATGAATTTGACGACGTCTGTGGGGCCCTGTGGGAGGCGACATCGCTCCCGCATAGGACAATTGAGAGGGTTGAGTTCAACACGCTTCCGTGTCGGAATGACACCTTCGCGGTGAAGTTTCGAGTGAGTTCCCAGAAGCACTGTGGCAACGACGTGGATGTTAGGACTCATGTTGTTGCGTGGCGGTACCGGTACTGTGAGGACGGCCGCACAGTGATCGTGTGGTTTGGTGTCATGGAAGCGGAGGGAGATTTTGCTGGTATTCGTGTGACCGACACGAGGTGGTGCGTCGCTTACCCTATTGCAGGACATTTTAGTGAAGATCCATCGACATTGGTTCAGAAATGCTGTCGAGTCGAGCCATTCATCATTAACAGACCGTCCTCAAGGGCCCAAGCGTTCATTGAGCTGAACCTTCGCCAGAGCCAGGATAGCGATCCTGTCATTGCTGACTCGCTCGCCAAGCTCACAATTGAATTATTCGTCCAAGTGGAGGGCTCATAACTACTTGGTCCTGAAAACGTGCCGTAGCGTTGGAAAACTTGACGTGGTGTCGATGAGCATCCCACGGGTTACACAATCAATTCGTCACGGCTGCTACATGTATCTCGAGAACTCACACACGCGGGGAATCGAGAAACTATGTTGCCGGTACATTTTGCTTTAAATTATGCGAGACTTTTCTATGAGGTAATTGCGATGACGATCCAGGCCAGGCCTAGCAACGCCAGTGCTGCGGTGTGGTGGTCGCCTACGCCGCTGATCGTTGTGCGAGTCGTGACGGTGGTGGTCGTGGTGGTGGTGGTCCCGCTGCTAGAACTCCCAGTGCCTTCCTCTGTCGTTTCAGTCATCACGAATTGATTCGGGTCATCGGCGTCACAGACGACGAATGGGTCAGGACAGGTGATGAATCCGGTAAAGCCTGGAACGGAGCGCTTGTCGCCCTTCGCGGTGCAGTTAACACTCACGCTGTCGGTGGTTTTGCTGCGAGGGAGGGTGAGCTCCACTGCAAATGCAGACACGTTTGTATCTGTGTTCGTGGTTTGGAAGCACCGCATCGCGTAGCATCCAGTCTGTCGGTTCGAGATGCTCCAGCTAGAGGAGTCGGCGCTGCGTAGCGTAGTCGCCGTGCATTTACAAGTAGGGCAATAGGTCTCGCCAAGCGCGTTGATGTTGGTGCTGCCGATCTTGAGCAGGTTGCTGGTGATGGAGCAATCGCCCTCCGTATAGCCGACGTTGATGGGGCAAAAGTCGGGGAATTTGTTGTTGGCGCCTTTGGTGGGGTAGCCCGGGAAGTACTGGTACTCTGGAGGGATAGACTGCCCGGCGTTATTCACCAAGGTGCAAGCCGAGCGCGACATGCCGTCGGCTGAGCAGCTTTCGACGTTGCTGGTGCAGTAGGTAGCGTCTACAGGGACTTGCGTGGCGGGATCGATGCACTTGTCCGTGGCGAAGTTGCAGCCCTTCTGGTTGCCGAACTGCATCTTCTGGGCGGTCGAGATGTTGACACGGTACCATCCCGAGTCCTCGAAGAAAGCGAGTGTGAGTCCGCTGAAGATGTTGCGGTAGCTGTCGACGGGCGACATGTACTCGGGCTCGAAAATGCGCTCTTCCCAGTGCGAGCCGAGGCAGCCGCCGTCTTGCGACTCGATTTCTGCTCCCGCGAGCGTCGAGCAGTTGAAGTGCTTCTGCACGTAGTCGCGGACGTGGGGCGTCACCATTTTGGCCACGATGTGGTCCCTCTCGGAGGTGAATTGGATCGTGTCGTTAGAAGGCTGCACGAAGTAGTTGATAGCATTGCCGTTCGGACAGGTCCCTGAAGTGAAGATGGGTGGGTTGCCGGTCTGGTCGCGAGGTGTCCGTGGTGTGCCGTCTTCGGTTCGCATGAGTGGGAAGAAGCGCGACGAGAAGCCGAGCGCGTGGGTGAACTCGTGCAGGGCGGTGGACACGTGGCGTTCGAAGTCGATGGCTGCCGACGTGAGCTTGTCCGGGCAAAGTTGACCATGCCGAAGGTGGGTCGGTCGTATTGGTCTTGCTGGCACGTGGACGCGTACGCCAGCGTCGTGCCTCCCTGGCAGTTGGTGGTGTTTTCCGCTCGTACGTAGATGAGGAAGTCGGAGTTTGGGATGCCAGTGCCTTTCGGACTGGTGGTGCACTGAGTGCAACCGGTTGAAGTGCAGCTGCCGCAGTATTGCATCGAGTCGAAGTGCGCGGCAGGCATCGGCATCTCCAGACAGGTGTCAGTCGTAGCGATAGAGTGACAGGTTTGCGTGGCCGAAAAGTAGCTAGTGCAGAAGTGGTGGGCGTAGAGGTTGCCGCTGACGGGGACGACCTGGAGAGCTGTGCGAACGCGTCGAATGGCCTCGTCCACGATCAACGACACTTGCGCGCGCGCGTCGGCCGGTAGCTTGCTCAGGCTCGAGTTGTCGTAGTAGGGCGTCATGCGAATGGGTTGGAAGGTCGATGTCGAAACTTGTGCTGTCGTGGAGCTGGAGGCGACTGCGCCCAGAGCTCGCAGCCTGCGGCTTCGCTCGAACGGGTGCGTGTTGTCGTAGTCCTGTTGTCCGACAACGTGTCGGTGGTCGAGCGAGTCGTGGATGCAACTTTGCACGGCAGACCCGACGCCAAGCAGGAAAAGTGCGACCAAAGCAGGCCGGCGGCCAGATCCACGACGCAGCATCTTGCTGCTTGTTGGTGTTGCAGGAAGCTGCTGCGTTGGGAAGTGAGAGATGCATCTGGATGGAGGTGCTTTGAGATCGCCATCGGAGGACGAGGACATTGTTGTTGGACGCTATGAATATGGCTAACATCGAATGGAATCCTATCTTTGTGTTGCACTGATATGCATCTTATGTGGAGTTGGCGGGTTTGATATTGAGGAAGTCAAACAACAGTTGATCAGGTGAAGTTGAAGCGAGTTGACCAATCACATCACCTTAAATTATACTTGAATAAACTATGCACAACTGCATCTTTTCACAAACGAATCCACTTCAAACACTGTCGAAGAAGACTCAAGTGGTCTCGCCCTCAAGGCTTACACGATGGAGGTTCCTCCGGATCTGGAGCGCGACTGGGACTTCATGCACCCTTGGTGCGTTCTCATACGGTCCAGAGTACGCTGCGGAGTGCTCAGCTGCGACGTTCTCGGAACGACGAAGCGTTCCAGCCCACTGCTACCCAGTATCTCCACATCAACACGACCGCCAACAGCTCCTTCCAGTCTGTAACCCAAGGCATACTAGACCAACAAAACATTCGAGAGGCATTGGCCTTACTCGCTACCATAGCTCACGTTGACTTCTCCGCGTGGCAATATTTAACCGGCTACAAAACCATCGAGGACAAACTTCCATGCTATGTCCTACACGTGAGAGACATGGTCAAGCAAGATATTATCCAGTTCTGCGGGACTCACCAACTCACTAGCCCCAGCCAAGGGTTTCTTAATGCGATGGCAGTAATCGTGACCTTAGATTCAAGAGAACATTTGCAGAAGGAAGACGTGGATATTCAGGTCCCGATCCGAGTGAGCAGCGACTCGTTGTTCGGTGCTCCTGAAACACTGAAAGAAATCTACGCGGCGGAAATGGTTGTCGCCAAAGAATGGCGGAGGTTTAATCAGAGTCTAGGCAACCAGCCCGTGCAGCCTGGGTCGCTGAGATGCACTTTTGTTATGGAGCCGATGGTGGCAAAAACTTATAGTATTTCCGAAGGCACCATGACAGCATTGTCCCGACTAATGCAACACAATGTTTGGTTTTCGCACCTTTCCGTACGAATCGAAAGTACACACGCGAATCAACACCGAAAGCCACGAAGGAGTTGATGCAATTAGTGACGGCTTTATTCGACACTGTGCGTCGTTACCCCGAACTCGCAAATACGAGATACAATCCCGGCCCGGAAATGCACGTTCCAACGCGGCGGCGGCTTCAACTCGACAGTCTGCATCTGCAATGTTACGACGTTCGACCTTTGGACGTGGAGGCGCTGTTCTCGGCTATGGCCATCAACCAGACCACTCGAAAGCTCTCGATCAGCACGGCATGTGATAGAGGTATGGGAGCGATAGCTCATTGTTTTGGAAGTGGCTGGCGTACGGAGTTTCTCGAAGCGAGCACGAGAGTGCTCAGCACTGGAGTCACTTACTCTGGACAGTATCAACAGCATGAGTACAAACGATATGCAAAGTTTTGCTACCATTGCGGCTTCTGAGCACCCGGAAGAATCTTTGCATCGTTGTCGACGTGGAATTAGGATGATGCAGATGCAACACTACGTAGTGGCGCCCAGGTTTATCGTCATACTTTTGCCAATGGGATGTATCCGCGCCAAGAGGCTGCTCCATTGAGATTTCCTGCTGCTCTCCACCCTGTGCGAATATTCAGTGACGATGGGAACAGTAAGTGGGTGAACGTGCTCATTGCAGGGCTAGGTCGCTGCCTCGTTCAACGCAGTGATTTGGAATTCAACGAGGTTGGTTCCGTACACAATGAGTCGAGTAGATTAACCGCGCTCACAGTCTTCTTGCCTGAGCATCTGAACGTAGCAAAGCTAGACGGTCTACCGCACTTCCTAAAGTCTGTTGGTGCTTCGCTGAAATGCTTAACGCTTGACGCGAACAATCAAAATGGACGAGAACGCAGTGTTGCGTTGCTGTCCCAATTTGCAGGAGTTGTGGCGACACCGTAGCATTTTCCAGGTGCAATTCAAGTTTAGCGAATATCTCGTAAGAAACCAGCGCCAGCCTGAATTAAGGATTGTCTGGAATGACATTTCTGCTCTAACCAGGTCACTGAGTGATTCTGAGGACCCCGTTTACAAGTGCGTTCGGTCATTGCGAATCCGCCTGACTAATTTGGAGGACACTTACAGCAGCTACACAGAGTTCTCGTCCATTATGGATACGCATTTGGATGAATTTCTGCAAATGCTGGAGGTGAACCAACGTTTGGAATACCTCGAGATAATCGTACCTGCTGAGTGCAGCAGATACGAGAAGCACTTCCAAGCGTATCACCAGCAAGCTCTTGGAAATGGATTGAAGTCATTGTTGGCAAAAATCGCATTTCTGAGTGTAAGCAAAAGTATGTCGACGAGATCGCGAGCAAATAAAAGGCGAAAAACGAGTTGGCTGACGCTCACTCAGCACTGGGAGACTTCGATGAGCACGTTATGACAAGGATCTTCGAGTTTGGGGCTTCCCCGTGTTTCGCGAAGTGCACTTCAATTCCATCTCGTTTGAAGACGAAAACACGCCTCCAAGTCAATGCTGATGCACGTCATGGCGATCTTTGAGTGTCAGTGTGGTCATCGCTTATGCGTTGGGTAAGTTCTTTCTTATCTTTATTTGCGCAGCTGCTTGAGCAAGTACATGCTCAACTGCCAAATCTGTTCAGCCAATTTCCATTTTTGCTTAGCGTCTTGACCAAGGTTAGCCGTGTGAGCAGCAAAGATAGACAACTTGGCCTGTAATGCTTGTCATCAGACATGGTGATCCTCTGTCTGTCATGGCGATCTCAAAGCACCTCCATCCAGATGCATCTCTCACTTCCCAACGCAGCAGCTTCCTGCAACACCAACAAGCAGCAAGATGCTGCGTCGCGGATCTGGCCGCCGGCCTGCTTTGGTCGCGCTTTTCCTGCTCGGCGTCGGGTCTGCCGTGCAAAGTTGCATCCATGACTCGCTCGACCACCGACACGTTGTCGGACAGCAGGACTACGACAACACGCACCCGTTCGAGCGAAGCCGCAGGCTGCGAGCTCTGGGCGCAGTCGCCTCCAGCTCCACGACAGCACAAGTTTCGACATCGACCTTCCAACCCATTCGCATGACGCCCTACTTCGACAACTGAGCCTGAGCAAGCTATCAGCCGACGCGCGCGCAAGTGTCGTTGATCGTGGACGAGGCCATTCGACGCGTTCGCACAGCTCTCCAGGTCGTCCCCGTCAGCGGCAACCTCTACGCCCACCACTTCTGCACTAGCTACTTTTCGGCCACGCAAACCTGTCACTCCATCGCTACCACTGACACCTGTCTGGAGATGCCGATGCCTGCCGCGCACTTCGACTCGATGCAATACTGCGGCAGCTGCACTTCAACCGTTGCACTCAGTGCACCACCAGTCCGAAAGGCACTGGCATCCCAAACTCCGACTTCCTCATCTACGTACGAGCGGAAAACACGACCAACTGTCAGGGAGGCACGACGCTGGCGTACGCGTCCACGTGCCAGCGAGACCAATACGACCGACCCACCTTCGGCATGGTCAACTTTTGCCCGGACAAGCTCACGTCGGCAGCCATCGACTTCGAACGCCACGTGTCCACCGCCCTGCACGAGTTCACCCACGCGCTCGGCTTCTCGTCGCGCTTCTTCCCACTCATGCGAACCGAAGACGGCACACCACGGACACCTCGCGACCAGACCGGCAACCCACCTATCTTCACTTCAGGGACCTGTCCGAACGGCAATGCTATCAACTACTTCGTGCAGTCTTCTAACGACACGATCCAATTCACCTCCGAGAGGGACCACGTCGTGGCCAAAATGGTGACGCCCCACGTCCGCGACTACGTGCAGAAGCACTTCAACTGCTCGACGCTCGCGGGAGCAGAGATCGAGTCGCAAGACGGCGGCTGCCTCGGCTCGCACTGGGAAGAGCGCATTTTCGAGCCCGAGTACATGTCGCCCGTCGACAGCTACCGCAATATCTTCAGCGGACTCACACTCGCTTTCTTCGAGGACTCGGGATGGTACCGCGTCAACATCTCGACCGCCCAGAAGATGCAGTTCGGCAACCAGAAGGGCTGCAGCTTCGCCACGGACAAGTGCATCGACCCCACTACACAAGTTCCTGTAGACGCTACCTACTGCACCAGCAACGGCGAAAGCTGCTCAGCCGACGGCATGTCGCGCTCGGCTTGCACCTTGGTGAATAACGCCGGGCAGTCTATCCCCCAGAGTACCAGTACTTCCCGGGCTACCCCACCAAAGGCGCCAACAACAAATTCCCCGACTTTGCCCCATCAACGTCGGCTACACAGAGGGCGATTGCTCCATCACCAGCAACCTGCTCAAGATCGGCAGTACCAGCATCAACGCGCTTGCGAGACCTATTGCCCTACTTGTAAATGCACGGCGACTACGCTACGCAGTGCCGACTCCTCTAGCTGGAGCATCTCGAACCGACAGACTGGATGCTACGCGATGCGGTGCTTCAAACCACGAACACAGATACAAACGTGTCTGCATTTGCAGTGGAGCTCACCCTCCCTCGCAGCAAAACCATCGACAGCGTGAGTGTCAACTGCACCACGAAGGGCGACAAGCGCTCCGTTCCAGGCTTTACAGGATTCATCACCTGTCCTGACCCATTCGTCGTCTGTGACGCCGATGGCCCGAATCGATTCGTGATGACTGAAACGACAGAGGAAGGCACTGGGAGTTCTAGCAGCGGAACCACGACCACCACGACCACCACCACCGTCACGACTCGCACAACGATCAGCGGCGTAGGCGACCACCACACCGCAGCACTGGCGTTGCTAGGCCTGGCCTGGATCGTCATCGCAATTACCTCGTAAAAGTCTCGCATAATTTACCATGTACAACGTAGTTTCTCGATTCCCCGCGTGTGTGAGTTCTCGAGATACATGTAGCAGCCGTGACGAATTGATTGTGTAACCCGTGAGATGTTCATCGACACCACGTCAAGTGTTGCAGCGAAAGCTACGGCACGTTTTCAGGGCCAAGTAGTTGTGAGCCCTCCACTTGACGAATAATTCAATTGTGAGCTTGGCGAGCGAGTCAGCAATGACAGGATCGCTATCCTGGCACTGGCGAAGTTCGGCTCAATAAACGCTTGGGCCCTTGAGGACGGTCTGTTAATGATGAATGGCTCGAGTCGACAGCATTTCTGAACCAATGTCGATGGATCTTCACTAAAGTGTCCTGCAATAGGGTAAGCGACGCACCGCCTCGTGTCGGTCACACAATACCAGCGAAACTCCCTCCGCTTCCATGACACCAAACCACACGATCACTGTGCGGCCGTCATCACAGTACCGGTACCGCGCAACAAATGAGTCATAACATCCACGTCGTTGCCACAGTGCTTCTGGGAACTCACTCGAAACTTCACCGCGAAAGTGTCATTCCGACACGGAAGCGTGTTGAACTCAACCCTCTCAATTGT